>RDPX01000112.1:1149456-1198686 GCA_003991215.1 Morbakka virulenta | reverse complement strand
AGAGAGAGACTGAGAGGGACAGAGACAGAGTGAGAGAGAGGTCCGACGCTCAGAGAGGCTGCTGATGTGCTTTCTCTCTCTGCATGCACACTTGTATTAATGTCGCTAGTGCCGGCCTCATCCCAAGAACATGCTTTTTGTACCTGAACGTCAGACTTTTTTAGAGTACTTCATTTTACCAAAATTACAAAAAATCTTCACTTCTTTCGTAATCATCAGATAATTTTGCCGGAGCTTTAATTAAGCCTAATTATTCTCAATCTCAAGGGTAAAATATAAGTATATAAGGTATACTTCTTTTCGACAAAGTAGCCTTTTTCTAATTAAGTATTGGTATCTTATTGTGGGCACTTTGTATATAATCCACTTTATTAGATCACGTGATTTCAGTTAGAAATGTCTTCACTTTGGTTGTATTTGAATGGGGAAATGGATATATTTTTAGTGATCGTTTACGTAAAATGGAAGCTTTTACATTAATTGGGTTTGATGTGTCTGAAGCTTAATGTGCCGTTAAAATAGCTTATTTTAGTTTGCAATGAAAGCCTGAATATTCTGTTAACAAGGGTGTACTTCTCTGGCTGACTGCTGTTGGCTGGTTATTCGTTGTGTATTTTGTGGACGCGGATGACTATTTCGCACACAATTTGCTGTACTATTCCATCGCAGATTTTTAAAATCATTTTTGTTGGAGGTGGGGGGGGGGGGTGCTAAGGGAAGAAAGTGAAAGTTCGGTTTATTGTCGTTGAAATAATTTTGTGTTCAAACAGATGCATAGTTGCACTACACAAGTGAAATCTCCATTTCGTGCATTTGTGACGTGCAAAATTTTGTACGGTGCCTTTTTATTGCGAATGCTGTTTTCTTCAAAAACAGGCTGTTTATAATTCTTCTCGAACTGAATTGGTTCTTAAGCCGCTTTACCACAGCTACCTATTAAACAACAGACAAGCAGTTATGATCACTAGTTATGGTTAAACAATACCTGGTCATAGTTTTTTTCGACACCAGAAGAGAAACAAATTTTACCAACAGTTACCACAGAAGGATTTTTTCCACACTTTTTGTTGCCCACCACCTTTTTTTGCGACGAGTTGTTACTGACTTCAAAGCCAAGTAATCAAGCTTTGAAAGGCTCGTTACATGTGCCAAGGTTAAAAACAAACTATTTAGAGATAGTGGACTGGGAAAGGATGGTGCAGTGAAGTCAAGTTGGAAAAATGATCAGGCTGGAAACGTACAGCCGATTGTTCATTTGATGGAGCAAATGGTCTCGAACCTATATACACAATTTCAAACGTAGTTGGTCACAAGTTACGTTTTCCCTTTTTTATTTTATTTTTTCAAATTCTTTCTTTAATATGTTTTGGAAACGTGAAACTGGAAGAATATCAGCATTCCTGTACTGAATTTTGCATCTTTTGATTCAGATTTATTACTTCTGCCGATGGTTCCTTTGGTTTAATCAGAGAAGCTTTAAGCATCAGCAATTTTGATATTCCGACTTTTACTAAAATATTTATTGGTATTAATTCAGGCTAAGCAGCAAGCCCATTTTAGGATACTGTAGAGGACAGAATACACTCAACAGTAAATTTACGGTGTGGTCAAGGTTGTCAAGTATAAGCTGAAGACCGTGTTTTTTTGTGAAAGTTTTGTACTATTGTTTGATAATTATGATCCATGTTATTCTGTATTTGTAATACAACTCCTTAGAGAGTTGTAATGGAAACATAAGTGATGAGAAACAACATTTTTAGATGTATCAATGATATGTTTTCATTGGGGATGATTAACAGTACACAATATGCAATATGATTTTATACTACACTTCCAAATCGTTTTGGATTTTTGTATTAAATCACTCCTTGGCATCAGACAGTTTTTAATTGTGATCATACGCCAGACAAACTATAATGACGCAGATACATACCAACAAACACTTGTTACACAGTTCCTGCGTTTAAATATCTCTAATTTTACAATTTACATACACACTGATTTGCAGGTTTCAAATCAGGTGCCTATTGGACCAGATACTCTTGGTACGTAATTCTAGTAGAGTAGGCTTTTACAGACAAAGCAGTTCTATCACCGTCCTTGTCATCATCACGTTTAACTTTACCATCGTTAATGTCAACTTGTATAATTTTCCATGTCAACATGATAGTCATTGTCATGACTATCATGTTATGATGCCTCTGACCATTTATTCCAAACAGTTGTTTCCCTAAAGCAACATTACCTTTTTACCATTTCTTGCACTTCCTACACAGATAACCACGGTTTCTTTTGGTAATCTGCGAGACAACGGCTGTTTAATTCACTTCCAGTCGCAGGTAAAGTAATACCAGTGCAAAATGTAAGTCGTGTCGATCTGAATTTGAATACCCTAAATCCAGTTTGGCGCAGCCTGTGCTTAATTTTCACCAGAGTTTTATTTTTGTATTTTCCAAATCCCTTCTATTTCAACTTGCACGAATATTCATGCATTTTGCACGCTATTTTGCTTTTCTTGTTTATGTGATCTTAGACAAGTAAGCATCATTGGTAAAGACGACTGAAAGCAGATTTTGATTTTTTATGTGGAATTTGGTCTTAAATTTTACATAGCATTATATTTAATAGTTGATTTAGAATGGATATAATATTCCTGTAACCATTTTCACATTTAAAAACGTAGCACTTCTATATAAAAAGCTTTGAAATGTGTATCTGATGTACGTTGTATTGTATTTCAAATTTTTTTGTTATTAAAGTGCTGTATCGTTACTAGACGAAAACATGGTTCCTGTCGTAGCACCGTAATGTTTACTGGACTGAAATTTTTACACAGTACGTTAAATTGTTGGTCGCAACTTTAATTTGTATAATTAAAGTAAGCATACCTGGTCACACTGTACAGTAGCAGCGCTATTACTGATATTTGGGCTTGCATTCACGTGATCGTCATACCCAATACCAGATCCACACAACTGTATTGATTTTCGACGCAGATCAAGTTTAAGGTGCAATTGTAACATGTGACCTACATTTTTTAGGAAGTATTTAATTTTTTTGATTGTTCATGATTGGTATTTTATTAGGAGAAGCATAAGTAACTTTTATTAGACGTAAACGAATGTAGCTCTTGCCTCCATTCCCTGTAGCTATTTTTATTGACAACGTAGAATACCTAGTTTATCTCATTCTCTGAACTTAACTTAAAGAACAGCTGTAACCGTGGGAAGGATAGTGTACAATTTGTGATGCAATGGTGTAAATACAGGACAATTTTTGTTCTTTATTCAGTGTTGTTTCCATTTTTCTATGATTGTCAGGTAAAGCTAACGCTTAAACCAGGAGCGGAAAGGTAGTAAAAGCCGCTCTTGCTAATGAATGTTAGGAAGGCGCCTATTTACATCCGAACAGATATTTGAGGAGCACAATGGCATTGGGAGGAAACATTTGGAAGGAAACATACCCTAAGGTGATAGAATGAGGTAAAGAGACGTTAAGAGAGAGCAAAACTGGCAAGTACCTCGGAAAAAGAGTGGTGATGGAGTAAAGAAGTCCAGGAAGTGGCGAGGAACAAGAAGGAGGCATTCAAGAAGTGGAAAAGAACTGGAACTGAGAAGGATAGAGCAACCTATCAGGAATTAAGTAAGACCAGCAAACAGAAGTGTGCTATTGCATGGGAAGCAGGATCTGAAAAGCTGTATCGCAGCCCAGAAGCAGATGACACAAGCAGGATCTACAAGCTGGCTAAGAACAGGAAGAGAGAAGCAAAGGATATAGAGTCACTTGTGTAAAAAGTGAAGATGAAAATATCCTTAGCGATGACAATCAGGTAGAAGAAAGATAGTGGAGCTATTTCAACAGCTTACTCGACACAAGGAATGACGGGAAAGAGCTACCGGAAGCAGAGGCCATGCAGGGACCAATAGACGGCATCACCCAAGAGAAGGTTGCAAAACAGTTGAAACATATGAAGCCAAACAAAGCAAAAAGACCAGATGAACCTTTCGATAGAGATGGTGACAGCTCTCGGAGGAATAGGAGTCACGTGGATGACAGCATGTATGAGGGACGCGGTGCGGAATGGGATACCTCCTGCGTTGAGGACCAGCAAGTAACAAACACTGCACTAACAAAAGGGCGACCCTCTAAACTGTGGAAACCACAGGGGTATAAAGCTGATCTGCCATTCTCTCAAAACTGCTTGAGAAGGTGAGAGAGGTCCGGATGAGAGAACTGGTGACAATCCAGAATAATCAATATAGTTTCCAGAAAGGAAAGTCGACGACAGGGCCCCTGTTCTGCCTTCGGATTCAGCAAGAAAAGTAAAGTGAGTTTGAAAAAGAGGTGCATATTGGTTTGTAGACCTGAAAAAGGCGTATGGCACCATTCTGAGGTAACTCATTTGGTATTGCCTGAGAAAGAGGGAAGTGCCCGAAGCGTACATAGATGTCATCAAAGACGTGTACCAGGGCTGCACTATCCAGGCAGTGACAAGTGCAGAAGAGACGGAGGATATCAGGATAGATATAGGGCTACACCAAGGATCAGCTTTGTTCTCCCTTTTATTCATCATCAGCATGGATGTTGTGGGAGAAGACCACGATGAGAACTCACAGTGGACAATGCTCTTTGCGGACGATCTAGTGTTGAGTAGCGAGAGTAGAGAGCATCTGGAAGGTAAGTTGGAGGTGTGGAGAGGAAAGCTGGAGGATATCGCCTTTAAAGTTAGTAGAGCAAAGACTGAACACCTACCCCACCTGGGACGCAAGATTGCATCAGGAAGAGGCTGTATAATGATGACTGACAGATGACTGACCTACCCCAGTGCATATCTTTCAAGTACCTAGGCACTCCATTACACCAGGAGGGAGGATGTCGCGCGGAGGTGGAACTGTGTATCAGCAAGGCATGGGTCAAAGGAAGAAAGTTCTCTGAGTGTCATGTGACAAGGTCTCGAAGAAGCTGAAAGTTCGGATCTACTCCACAGTCATTAGCCCGCGCTGCTTTATGGATGCGAGAGCTGGCCCATTACAGAGGCCAGGACCAACAAAGTTAGTGCGCTGAGGATGCTGAGGTTCTGTCCAGGGATCCGTCTGGAAGAATATAAGAGAAATGAAGACATCAGTACAGGAATGGAGAGATACCAATCACTGCCGCATGAGAGGGGAACGGAGGGGCGAGGACTCTAGTCAGAGAAGATCTTACGAGATGCAGATGACGGGAAGGCCTAGAGAAAGAGGAAGCGCTTGATAGGAGCAAGTAACAAGCTGTGGTGTATAACTGGCAGACACCCTCTACCCGAGCAGGAGACGGCGGAGAAAGGTGAGAAAGATAGGTGAGAAGCTTGAAATAGGAAAAGATAATAGACGCCTTACGTGCCTTGTATTTACAAGGCACACATACACTACCTCGTTTCTTTTAATTTTGTGTAAGGAATGAAACGTCTTTACCATTTGTATGAGAACCAGTTAATTTTTGCTACAGCTTGATATTCCCCTTTTTTGGATAATTTGAGGCTTCAGTGTTTTTAATGGGCTTTTTTTCAACAGATATTTCTAGAACTACAAACAATAAATTGTTTCTGAGACCACAAAATAACGGTTTAGAATGGCATTTTCGATCGCACGGTTGGTTTGCTAATCAGCTTTTTTTGTTTATCTCTGTCAGGAAAGGAAGTACTACGCATACGGTGTTAATTTACTGTTTAAGCGATTGGTTTTGAGATGATAACGAAAGCTGCCATCATGTGTGTAGCGCGTAACTAATATTTTCGGCATATCCATTTTAAGAATATTAGGTTTAAATCGGATTCTGCTAATAAAGTGGTTTAGTTGCAACCGACACAAATACTGTACTCTAGACGAGCAACAACATGCTCTTGGAGTGCATTGGTTCACGATGAAGGTAGAACATTGGGAAGTAGAGTTAATAGTCAAATTACCAGAATCATAAGGTACAGAAGATACAGCGCAGATTTAATGTCGTTCCTGTTCACAGCTCTTTTAAAGTTTACGCAATGGTATTCACATTCGGTGTCTTCATTCAACGGCACAGAGGGAAGGCCCAGCTCATTGAAGAAGTTTTATATAAATGCTGCCTTTTCTGTTGTTTGATCCGTAATAAAAGATCATATTTGAAAGGTGGGGACAGAGTTGATGAGCGTAGCATGGAAAAATATTCAAAATCGACGTCATTGAGGAGGCTGATATGGACAGTAGCTGCGATAGCTAGTCGTAAAGTACAGTATTAGTCGCTGATTAACGTGAGTGGCTTCAGTAAAGTACAAAATACTGAATGAACCTAGTTATGAATATAAAAAAATGCTAAAGATTAGAGCGTCAAAAAAATGCAGTGATCTATTTAGGGTATTGAAAGGCAAATTAAAAAATCCCGAATCCACTCCAATTAGCTTTGTAAGTGGACAGTTCTCTACAAAGATATTACAGGGAATTCAGGCGGTGTTGCTTGCAGGCGTGCCGTTGTGAATTTTACCAAACCACCAAACAAACCATTGAGTGTATGGCAACGGAACAAAAACCTATTCAAAGAAATTTTCTTGTGGGATGTAACCCGTAAAATATTGATGTGAGCATAGAGAAATGAGGGCTATGACAAAAATGTCACTTCAGAGCCCAAAGTTGATACGTTGATATCAATGATACCTTTCGTCAAAACTGCGGGGACTTCCATTTTTGTGACAACTTGCCCGGATATTTCTTACCTATTTAAGAATACCAACTCAAAATTAAATGGTCTGTTGGTATCGACTTTACAATGCAACTGACCTTTGGCAAATTGCTGATGCCGGCTATGGCTCGCTCATATTCATGCAGCAAGGGCACAGTAATTGGCTTGACAACGACAATGATGCAGATAGTTGTTCCGGGCACCAAGTGCCAGAGTGCAAAGGGATGTGAGATTTCAAGTTTCAAAGGAAAGTAAGGAATACAAAAAGCTGATATAAGCGTACGACCATTTCCGTCTACGCCTGTGGGAAGACAGGTTGCTTTATTTCGGCAGATGGGTCGTAAGACCATCTTATAAAGCAATAAAGTTAACAAAATCCTTTGCTAATGGAATATCTTTCGCAATAATACTAGTTATTTCAAATACTGGTGCTATTGTGGGATACAACCAATGCACAAACAGACGTTAGTGGTGAAGGATGTCTTGCGGAACAAAACTATTCCGATGAAGAAGACACCAGAGACAAAGCCGAAAGATTGCTTTCTTGATAGTGAACTGGTCGAAGTAAAATCAAGTATGCTACAAGGAAAGCTGGTATATTGGTGACAAAGTATTGTTAACAACCAAATAGCCGAATTCAAAATAAATTCTTTACATGGAATATCTAGTTATATACTGGATGAATAAATTGATGACTTCGAAGTAATTTGAAACTAACTGCTCTCCTGTAGCATGTATTACAATATTGTGTACTTCTGCTTGGTAAATGAATAACTGTTTTGTTAACAAAGAGAACATTTTCAAAAATGATTTTTTTCTGTCTGTATCTGAACAGGCTCTTACGTTGTTCTTACAACCAATGCACAAACAGACGTCAGTGGTGAAGGATGTTGTGCCAAAGACAGCCTCGAAATTCTTGTAATATTTAATCATGGGGGTAAAAAGCAAGTAACTGGGATTTGCTCTCGCAGTCATTTCCTTTACGATTTTTATATCAATTTAAAAGCATAAAAACGTAGTTGAATCTCACGGGGTCTCAATAAACTGGCGATATTTTCTAAGGCCACGAAAAACCAGTATGAAATAACGTTTAGTTACTTACAGCTGACCACTTCGAGTTCCATATTTTGACCCTGGTAAGAGCTTTACATGGTCAATTAGATCTGAGATTTGCTATTCAAAGTATTGGCATAAATACTTTCTGAGATAATTAGTAAAATTGACCTGCACTGAGGTACATTAAAGGCATGTCAATTACCTTACGTTACAAATATATTACTTAATAGTAATTTTATTTTTTTAGATTACTTTTAACTAAATAATACATTTGTGACGTTGCCAGTGCAAAATTTATTTCAAGATAAATCAAGAATAGTTTTGATGAAATTTTATCAATTTTAAATGAATATATATTTTAAATATATATTTTTGGAAAGTTTAATCCATTCCACAATGACAAGACAGGAGTCGAACTGTATTTTTTGGACTGACTACCTAGAATTGAGACAAATAAGTTGTTTCAAACCCAATTAAGACGGAATTTTAATTTGCAACGATCTGCTATTAGCAAAGCACATGAAAAAGCATGGTATTTGAAATCGCGCTTTATTGACATGTTAATACTGCAGTTCAATATGTACTCTGCAAATGTCAGGCTTGCAAAAAATAAGTAAAGAAAATTGGTTGAGTATTTTAAGTGGTGCAACGTTCTCAAATCCAATCAATTTTGACATGCTTTAACTCTGGAAGGCTTGAGACATAGCGCTGAAATTTGGAGGATGGTCTATTCTTATGGTTTTTAGCAAAATACATAAAAAAAACCCAATCCACAGTCAATTCTAAGATCGTGAGTGGCATACCGCCAGAGATTTGACATGGAATCGCACAGTAGTAATGCAGTCCACGACCTTTGGAAAACATGGGAGATGTTCTCCGTGTACGCCTCGTATTTCTTTAGTCATTTTTAAACAATGAACACAAAATTTAAAAATTGGACAGCAACAATGTTGAATGCTCACTGGCCCTTTTGGCAAACGCAGATCCAAGGTCCGAAAAACTCGCCCAAAATTCGTTTTCCACATAAGTTGATTTCCAACGCATTTTTTACGTTGCAGGAAATTTAAGGTGGACGAGGAAAAACAATGGAGTACAGGAACGTACCGTAGGAAGTGGTACGGGGGAAATTGGTTCAGCCAAAACAAGATAAACAAGGGTCACACAGGCCAACGGTGCATCGTTATCGAGTCAACATATTTTTGTCCACCTTTGGCTTCCAGATTGATCTCCCCTAGATATCGTGCATCTCTTCTATTTCTCTAGTGCATAAGGAAATACTGCACAATAGTTAGGCAAGTCGTGCAAAGCCTCTTTAAAGGTATTTTCAGCCTTAAGGAATGTTGTTAGGAAAAAAACATAGCACCTGGAGCCAACCTCTCCTTGGGTACCAACATGAGCGAATTTGGGAAGTCCTGACATTGTGCTCCAACTTGTTCAAGGGTATTTCAGCAAACCGATATCACCGAGAAAGCATATCCAATCAAGGTAACTCTGGGCAAGATTGGGCAAAGCAATTAGAAATTTATTGAGCAATATGATGAATGCATATTACCTCTATTTTATCATATTTCTCAAAAAAATTTGGCAAAGCCTGGGAATATTTGATTAAAAGTAAGTCTGGCAAGTTTGCCCTAACTCAAGCTAATTTCTTTCAGATATGTACGGGCACAATTAGTTCTATTTTCTATGTTTTAACATTAGCGACTGAAAGAATGGCAAAGCATCTTATTTTAGAGACACAAGGGCGGATATGAATACAACGTACATGCACAAGAGGAATAACGAAACAGTTTTATTTTCTTTAAATTTAATATTCAAGTAAAATGATTAGTTCAAAGGGACCACCATTTTGAGGTTTTACGAAGAAGTGTGGGTCGAACAACACGTTTGCTTCGATTTTATTGTGAATTACAAAGAGACGATCTAACTATCATTCACCACTAGGTATAGTATTGTTAAATATGTAATTACAAGGACAAACGTTTCGTTTTCTCTTTGGTTAACTCATAGTGAAAAATGAATGAAATATACAATGAACGATGTAATACAAATTCAAAAGTAAAGTACCCACACTACACTTTAAATATAAATTGGTTTCCTAGAATTCACGTGGCTCGTGCATCTTTCTTACACTTCTTAAACGCTTGTATTCAGCACGTATCATTCGTATCAGGTAATAACTAACATCTACAAGAGGATATTAACTATGTACGCAATAGTATGGGGTTTAGGTTATCTCAATTTTTGTTAGAAGGTATTGAGCCCATTTGGAAAGGAGGATGGGTTGGGGTTTTTTCACCCTTCACATTATTAACTCTTACTGTTAACAATTACTAATCATCAAAAGTTAATAATTGACAAAATGTATGCGAAGAACAAGTCCTGGATAATTGTCGAGGAATGAAACATTTGAATTTACCGTTGTGTAACTATATTTTAAAAATTTGCAAAAATTTGCAAAAAAATAATAATTTAAGAGTAATATTATATTTGTTTATCAGTATTTCGGAAAATATCACTGCAAGGCCTGGCACTATTTTTTATTCTGAGTGTAAGAGTACCCTCTCAAGAGATGGATAGGCGTGGTGTTGAGGCGAGTATATAACTACGTCATAACACAGTATGGGGTATGATTCACATTTAAGAGCTCTGTTACGACGGGGTGGGAAAGGACGGGTCCAAATTGTCAGCTATTCGTTCGTACTTGTATATTTAAATGGTCCCCAGGATAGTCAGATTGTTGTTCTCATTCAACGACATACGGTAAATATAACAAGTGACCAACTCTGCCTGCCTTGGTTATTGAAAACTTTCTCCTGTAGGAGGTGAGAGTAGGGTTGTCAAACTGGATAACTGTCAATTTTCATGAAGATTTTTTGGTTAGGCTAATACATGCGAAACCCTACAAACCTTACCTGAAAGTTGTTTTCTTTGGGTTGGATGGTGAAGGTAAATTGTTACCTTGATGAATCGAGTACAGCTTACCACAGTACTCCAACGAATATATTTTTGGGACGAATCTACTACAGCTTTTACCTTCATTTAGCATTAGTAGTGTCGTTTCTTAAGACCAAGATCTTAGCAGAGCTTTTGAATACTTGACCAGTAAGATACTTATCTTTCTTCTCTGGGGATTTTTAGCTTGATTTTATCAAACATTTACAACTACTAATAACACTTTAAAAACAGCAGTTATAAAACCCCCAACAAAACAAATGAAATCGACATCAAGAGGCCAACGCCAACACTAAAAACTGAAAATTATTTTAAATAATTGGGTCGGTGGACCTCTCGGTATACATCAGCAACATTATATCAATGAAATAATGAACCACTAATCCAAAAAGGGTGCTTCCAAAACGTAAAAAGAGGAAAAGTAGTTGATATTAATATCCTCACCAGACGATTTTTCATCATTCACACCGGCTGACATAATAGTATTTCAACCCCCGAATACGAAGAAACACTGCTCTTCTGTCGGCTGCTTCGTCAGCAACGAATACTACAAAGATATTTAACTGAATAAAAATCATGAAAAAAATTGTTCATTATATGTTAACCTATGCCCTGTATAGTAAGAGAACAAAACTCAGGCTTAGACCAAAAGAAGAAGTTATTCATGTAAGATCAAACTTAATTATGTTGCATTAAAAATCGTTGTACTAAATAATAACAATACGTCAACCGGAGTATTTCTACAAATCATTTACAAAAAGTAACATTGCAATACAAGTGACAGTAAGAATGTGAAAACTACGGATTACGCAAAAATCATAAGTAATTGACGAAATCCCTTGCAACTTGGGTTAAGGTTTCAGTTTAATGTGATTCACAACTTTTATTTATCATTATTCATCACCATTTTCGAATTCATCGTTCTCGTTACTTTTCATCTTAATTACTTTTATTATCACTATCATCTTCCGAGCAGTTATAAAATCACAACCAACTGATTTTTACGTTCATTCACGTTTCGAGGGATACATCTCTGATTACGTTATGCCCAAGATCAGTAGTAGCTGGGGTCATGGTAGAAGCGTTCACGTCGCGGCCCTGTTTAAACCAATTCTTCCACAACCACTCACAACCTAACAACATGTCAATCAATGTGCAGAGCAAGACCTTTCCAGGACCTGCCTTCACAATTATCTCTACAAATATCGAAGGTATCTCCACGGTAAAGCAACAAATTCTTGCTGAACTTGTTAGCAATCTCCAATGTGATGTCATCTGTCTTCAGGAGACCCACAGAGGGAGCGACAATAACCGCCCAACCATTCCTGGCATGGAACTCGTCGTTGAGAGACCACATCGCCAATATGGTAGTGCAATTTTTGTGAAAACGGGTTCAATTGTAGAAGCTACCACCGTTTTGGAGGCCGAAAATATCGAAGTCCTCACAGTGGAATTTAGCAACATTGTTGTAACATCTGTCTACAAGCCTCCTGGCGTAGAATTTAAATTCCCACATGGTATACCCAAAGTCCAACACAAACCTCAGATATACATAGGTGACTTCAACAGCCACAATTCCACCTGGGGCTATAACGAGACCAACAAAGATGGAGAAGCGGTTGAAACATGGATGGACTCAAACCAACTATGCTTAATACACGATCCCAAGTTACCTTCATCTTTCCAGAGCGCCCGCTGGAAACGAGGCTACAACCCTGATCTAGTCATGGTGACAAACGACATAGCGGGACACTGCCAAAAGTTCGTTTCAAGCCCCATCCCCTCGAGCCAACATCGACCTATTGGTCTTCAAATAATACCAGCCATCAAACCGATTAATGTTCCATTTAAGAGACGTTTCAATTTCAAGAAGGCCAACTGGGCTAATTTCACCGAAGAATTAGAAGCGAAAATCATATACCTCACACCAACACAGTTCAATTATGACCGCTTCAGCCAACTGCTTAGGAAAGTCGCTAGAAGAAACATCCCAAGAGGCTGCAGAGTACAATACGTTCCAGGACTCTCAGAGGAAAGTTCCAAACTCTACGACGAATACGTTACCAGATTTAATGAAGATCCCTTCTCGAAAGAAACAAATGAAACAGGCGCAAAAGTAACAGAATGCATAGCAGAAGAACGCCGCAAAACCTGGCAAAATCTTATTGAATCAACCGACATGACAAAAAATAGCAAGAAAGCCTGGTCTACCATCCGTAAACTCCGAGGAGATCCAAAAACGCCACCTCAACTACCAAAGGTCACAGCTAATGAAGTTGCTCATCAACTACTCAAAAATGGAAAATCTGGGAAAGCAAAGAAGATCAAACTTGACAGGAAAAAGTACCAGAACGATCCTGGCTTTACACGTGCCTTCACACTAGAAGAGCTTGATGAAGGAATCAAATCCCTAAAACCGGGCAAAGCCATCGGTCTGGACAACATCGCAACAGAAGAGTTGATACATTTCGGCCCAAATGCCAGAAAGTGGCTCCTGCATCTGTTTAATAGCTGTCTTTCCAACCACCGACTTCCCAAGATATGGAAAAAGGCACGTATCCTTGCCCTCCTGAAACCAGGAAAAGACCCAGCGCTACCCAAAAACTACAGGCCAATATCCCTCCTGAGCCATACATATAAGCTATTCGAAAGACTTATCCTGAACAGAATAGGACCTTCCATAGAGGAACTACTGATTCCCGACCAAGCAGGCTTCCGCCCGGGTAAATCTACGACTAGCCAGATACTGAACTTAACTCAACACATCGAAAACGGATTTGAAGAAGGAAAAATAACCGGAGCTGTCTTCGTAGACCTATCAGCAGCATATGATACCGTAAACCATAGACGCCTCCTCCAGAAGATCTTAGACATGACGAAAGACATCCACCTGACAGAGTTGATCGAAAGCATGCTAGAGAACAGAATGTTCTATGTTGAACTCGCCGGAAAGAAAAGCAGATGGAGGAAACTCAAGAATGGCCTACCTCAAGGTAGCGTACTAGCCCCCCTATTCTTCAACATATATACCAACGACCAACCGAAAAGCGAAGGAACCCGTAGATATATCTATGCGGACGATCTTGGAATTGCTGCTCAAGATCAAGATTTCAAGGTCGTAGAGAACCGCCTATCAAATGCACTAGCTGAACTAACGCCATACTACGAAGAGAACCACCTTCGTGCAAACCCGTCCAAAACACAAGTTTGCGCCTTCCACCTACGTAATAGAGAAGCAAAACGGGAATTAAACGTATCCTGGTCAAATACTCCCCTAGAACACTGTAGTCACCCGGTATATCTCGGAGTTACATTAGACCGAACACTATCATTTAAGAAACATATCGAGAAAACAAAAGCCAAAGTCTCCGCCAGAAACAGCATAATAAACAGACTCACCAGCACTAAGTGGGGAGCCAACGCCGCCACCTTACGCTCAACAGCATTAGCCTTATGCTTCTCAACCGCAGAATACGCCTGCCCAGTCTGGGAGAGATCCCCCCACGCGGAAAAACTAGACTCAGCTACCAACACAACTCGTCGTCTAATCACAGGCTGTCTCAAATCAACACCAATAGATAAAGTTAACGTCCTCTCCGGCATAGCCCCATCAAACATCAGGAGAAAAGCTTCAAGCTGCAAAGAGAGATTCCGACAGTCCAATGATAACCGCCATCCGCTGTATGGACACGTACCACCAACGACACGCCTGAAATCTCGGAAAAGTTTCCTTCACACAGTAATACCACAAGAAAACACGGCAACCACCAGAAGCACTTTGTGGAAGGAACGGATTAAAAGCCTCCCGGAAGATACTTCAATGTCGCTAGAAGTAAAAGAAGAATTACCACCAGGCTCCCAACTACGCTGGCCAGAGTGGAAATGCTTAAATCGACTGAGAGCAGGTACAGGGCGCTGCAAATCCACTCTAAAGAAATGGGGATTTACCACAAGTGATAGATGCTCATGCGGCGCCGGACAAACCATGGAACATCTATTAACCTGCCCCCTTCAGAAAAACGAATGCCTGCCAAAAGAACTGGCTGAGTGTAACACAAAGGCCCAAGAATGTGTCAAGACTTGGCTGTTCAAGGTGTGAAGTGGACACGCTAAGTAAGTAAGTAAGTAAGTAAGTAGTAGCTTACCACCTAGTAAAGCAAATAATTTTATGTAAATCAGACTAAGTTACCATTGTTATTGGTAGAGTGCCTAAATCTGAGTTGCTACGAAACCTCTGGAGGATTTCAAGGATTTACTTGGGATTTCACAAAATATCAAGTTACATATTCACACAGTAATACAAGGTAACCCCCAAAACCCGGGTCCCACAACACAATTTTTGCGGTGTTCGCTTCATTTATTTACTAATCACCCTATTTTACAGGTCATGACGGAAGCAACGCCAGTGGCTAAACCCGCATGGAAGCTTCAGCAAAGAATGTACTGTGTCAAACATTACTGCAAAACACTCCGTTCAAGATGGTGAAGGGCATTTTTCGTGCATCAGTTCGAATGTGAAAAAGTTCCTTCAATGGAGCCGGTGGTCAGTTTAAGAACGTCCTAAACGTTCTGGGCGCAAGCGAAGTCAGTCTCTCGGTAAATCAGGTAAGGCTTGCAGGAGTGTGCTAGTAAGGTATCTAAAGGCCTCCCAATACAGAATACAGGCGAAGCAGATTCTTACAGCAAGGAGCAGAGAAAGGCGATAATAGTTAAATTCTGTCTAGGGCTCAAGAGCCCTACCCCAACTTTCCTTACCCTTTTTTGGACCTCAATGAAGTTCACTTCCATCTTCAGGGAAAGATAAACTCGAACACAAATGTCTTCTGGGGCATATCCAAACGCAAAGAAGTAGCCACAAAGCCCCTAGACTCCCTTAAGTGCACGATATAGACTGCAATCTCAAGCAGAGGCTTTCTCGCACTATTCATCATCGAGGAAACTGATACGACCGTGACAGCCGCCAGGGAGTGGGTATGTTGAGGTTCTCAAAACTTTTTGCGTCAGATTCAGACCCCGTGCCCATCGCTTATGCAGAAGGATTGATTCCAGGAAGATGGAAAAAGCTCTCACACTTCAAACCTTCACCGAGTTTGGCTGAAAAAGGCCTTTGGTGAGCGTCTGATTTGTTTCAAGACTGATTTTGCATGGCTTTAGCCATCCGTTTTCTTTCTCTGAGGGTACCTTAAAGGCAGGGTGTACGTAAAAAGACTCAACTATATTGGGAAACTTAAGGAAGCCATCCGGGAAGAGACCAGTGAGATATTTTCGTCGGTTTTAAGGTGACAGCCAATTTTGTGTTGCGCCGTAAGAAATACAAACAACTAAATAGAGCTCATCTGCTGTTGAATAAAAAGAAAAGTCTTAAGAATCTCGTTATGATATATAATATCTTTAACAAAGTAGACTAACAATAACTAGAGCTGCATTCAATTCTTGTGGAAAACTAAAAACATAAGACGTATCAAAAGTCGGGGACGCTTTGGCGGGTCAACGTGTATGTGAGTAATCTGTGTTGGCTCTAAAGATAATCTACTGCGGTAGCCAATAGCGTTCAAAGATGTTGAAACCTAGGAAAAGCAGTAACATTTATTTCCTTACAAATACAATTGTCAAAACAATTTCCCAAAATATAGTAGAAAATCCTCTACGAAATAAAACATTAAAACTGGCAAATGATAACAAACCAAGTGCATAGGTGCCCTATATACAATTATTTCTTATAAGTCAGGAATTCTGAGGCTCAGCCCAAAACGTTATGAAAAAACATCAGCTGCGTCGGTCAGCATTTAAGTCACCACAACAAGATCCTATATTACTTCAATTTGTTGTTCAAATTGCAACGTCTCTTGACGACCAGCTGGAACATAACCATAGAGATAGGCAACTGAAAAAAATAGGAGCTATATTAAATTAGTTTTATTCGACGTATGCTTTAAAATTCAAGTCTTTCCAGAAATGGGAATAATTGTTTTGATTGTCATACAAATGGGGAAAAAATGTGATGGCTAAAGTAAAATCTTAAGAACTAAGTGTCGGTAGAAAATTTGTGATGACAAAGTATACAAAATTAGTCACAAAACATACTAATTAACATGCACAATTATTCTTTAAAAATTGACAAAAATCTCTTTATTTTCCCAACAATTATTTTACCTCTCCGCTTAAATTAACTAAGCAGCCTAACTTGAATAAGGAATCCCTTTTAACAACTTACTTTAATTTTAGAAAAATCATAAGGCAACCAAGGAAAAACTTATAATATCCATCTCTGTCATACATCAGAATTTAATGTGAAACTGTGACCACACTCAGCTTTTTATCTGTCATATCACTATTTTTTAAGTATAACCTTTGTGCAGTGTTTAAACCAAAACTCGTGTTCAGTGCAACTGCAAGTAGTTGTCATAAGTTTCTAAAATTCGACAAATCTGCTCATATTTGATAATGTGAAGGTTCTAACTGCTTCACATAAGTGATATTATTCAATTTATTATTTCTCGACGCTGAAATTCGCGATCCTGTCATCTCCTTCCGTTTGACTACATCGACAAAATGCATGGGCTGAGCAGTATGAGAGACTTCAATGTAGAGCTTGGTTGGGACCTTATGTAGCCAGGTGTATTTCAAACTCGGGAAGGGTTATCCGTTCCTATAACCACTGATATGATTAAAAGTTAATCCTTAAGGTGATATCAGGGAAACTTCTTAGACTTCGAGTATTGTGGCTGAAATGATCAGAGCAGCTGGTGATGCTAGTAGGGAAATTATTTGCGATCTTGCCATTTCTGTTGTTAAGGGAAGGAAGGTTCCCCATGACTGGAAGGAAACTTGATTTGGACTTTGGACCGTGGAAACTTCCACTTTTAGAGAGAACACTTGTGATATCATCAGGAGAGCGTTTCTTTTATTGATGACTGCCAGTTTTGCTTTGTCCCTGAAATGGGTATAACAGATGCAATATTTGTTGTGAGGCNCTAAAATTCGACAAATCTGCTCATATTTGATAATGTGAAGGTTCTAACTGCTTCACATAAGTGATATTATTCAATTTATTATTTCTCGACGCTGAAATTCGCGATCCTGTCATCTCCTTCCGTTTGACTACATCGACAAAATGCATGGGCTGAGCAGTATGAGAGACTTCAATGTAGAGCTTGGTTGGGACCTTATGTAGCCAGGTGTATTTCAAACTCGGGAAGGGTTATCCGTTCCTATAACCACTGATATGATTAAAAGTTAATCCTTAAGGTGATAGCAGGGAAACTTCTTAGACTTCGAGTATTGTGGCTGAAATGATCAGAGCAGCTGGTGATGCTAGTAGGGAAATTATTTGCGATCTTGCCATTTCTGTTGTTAAGGGAAGGAAGGTTCCCCATGACTGGAAGGAAACTTGATTTGGACTTTGGACCGTGGAAACTTCCACTTTTAGAGAGAACACTTGTGATATCATCAGGAGAGCGTTTCTTTTATTGATGACTGCCAGTTTTGCTTTGTCCCTGAAATGGGTATAACAGATGCAATATTTGTTGTGAGGCAGATGCAGGAAAATTCATAGCTGCCGTCAGGAAGTTGTACATGGTCTCTGTGGACCTTGAAAAGGCCTTTCAACGTGTTCCTAGGAAAGTCATTTGGTGGGAAATAGAGGATTGATCATTCAGCTTGTAGAGGGAATGTATACAAATGCACGAAGTCGTGTCCGTGTTGGGACTGGTTACACCAGGGAAGTTGAAGTGAAGGTTATGGTACATCACGGATCTGTCCTGAGACATGCTCTCAGCTGTGGGAGGACGTGGTCTGGCAGTAATCACTAGGGTAAAATCAGCTTGGAAAACGTCTAATGAGGTCCTTCCAGTCTTTTCATTTAATCATTGCTCACATAAGATTCATAGCAAGGTTTAATGTGCTTGTGTCAGAATTGTGATACTGCGGGTGAAACGAAATAACAGTTCTACGATCAAGATGATTTATAATGTCAAACCATAAAATGTCAGTGTGGCACCATCGGCGGAATTATTTGGCCGGGTAGGTCTCGAAGAAAAAGAGCTTTTCTTGAGAAAGGGGAGACTGCGCTATTTTAGTCATGTGCAGAGATCAGATGGTGCCATAAAGACGGTATCGGAGATGACTGTTGCTAGTATTCGGAAGCCTGGCAGATCGAAGACGAATTGGAAGGGGGTGGTAGGGAAAGATGAGGAGGTCTGGGATCTGGCCTCAACAGATCCTTTGGGCAGCTTCGACTGGAGGATGCACCCATCACTGCACGTTAATAAAAAAGTACTGATAGTGAACGTGTGAGTCACCGTCTCCAAGGTAAAACTGTGGTCTGATCTTATACGAGATACTCACATTTCTTGCACTGCCGTCCAATTCAGAAATGGCGAATTACTTCTACAACTTACTCCAAAATCTATATTTTATCTGCCTAAGTCAAAGTCGATCAATGATGGATTCACGACAATGATACCTCTGTAGCCAAAAATTCCCAAACATGTCACAGCTGTCGCGTTAAAAATGACTGCTTGTGGCTTGCCATTAAAGAGTCATCTTTGTAAAATTAGGTCGCATTTTCAATGCGTCCTACCTGTGATTCCACGACCATTGTTTTATTTAGTTCTAAGGCGGAGGGATGTTGTCATATTTGGCTCTGGTTGCTGTACGCTACATTTTTAGTCTTAGACCATGTTCAGAAACACACAAAGGCTAATGTGTGAGGTCTAAATTTTTTCTACTTAACCTTTCACATCAAAGAAATAAGCTTGCTCTGACCTTCGCTTATTGGTGTAGTCATAATGCTGTTAAGACCATCAGAGATAAGTTTCGTATTACACTCGACTTATGTCATGTAGCCGATAGGGGTTCTTTTAAAAAAATTCCAGGGGTACTTTGTGAACTCTATGATTCCTTGCAATTGATTAGCTCTGGCACTCCGGCACATGTATTCCTTGTCCGCATTTACCACAATTTTTATTTTTCTTTACTCCACCTTAATTCCATTGTGGATTTCTGTATTTTTTTAAAATCGTTTCCTTTCCCCCTATTGTTCTTTGTACTTTATTGCAAGACAGTGGTCGCATTAAGTTTGTACTGGTGAATAGCGATTGAACCAACACAAAAAAGACCTCGACTGCCCGAAAAACGCTGATAAAAGTAACCGGGAAAAAAGTTAACTGTGGTTATAGGGTGTTCCTAATCTTTTTGTTTCACAGCAAGCAATACCTCTTGACAACAAAAGGTAATGCACAAAAAAGTTGTTCCGTTCAACCAACTTCTAAAGAACGAAATACACCAGCGAACTCCACCTATTTACTCCGTAAATGAAACTATGTTCCTAACAAATTTTGGTAACCAAACGTTTGTGATGACTGAGGTTGTTCTTCTTTCCGACTAATTGCTGCTGTCAACTAAACAAAGTGTCATGTCTGTTAAAGGTAATCTTACCGCAGTAGCGTTTCCAAAATTAATAGAAGCTTCTAGCCACTTAAAAAACAAACACAGCTACAATCACCCTTTACCACCACCCCACAAATCTACAACTGTTACCTTATGGAATAAAACCTATAGCCTTTAAACAAAGTACATGACTAAAAAGGTCTTTAACAGATTGTTTACCATACCTGATTTTAGTTTAACCACAAAAACCTATTTGTAGTTCTGTTTTGTCTTGTTAACATATATATTAGGCTAGCCAATAAACTGGTGCTGAAAAATGCCTATTGTAGACTGAGTATGATTTTTTTTGTTGGAAAAAACAAAACGGCAAAGGAAGCAAGATTTGGACCCATGTTTCTTGACTCTTTTGTTAACGTATGCATCCCATAATCAATAGACAGCAGCCTTTCAAGGGAAACTAATAATTTATTCATTTATTATTTATTTATACCAATGACATGCTATATTTCTGGATGACGACAAGTTGATTGTAGTTAAATTTGTAACTTTTAGCTTCTTATAGCTTGAATTGCTCAAAACGTACCAGTATTCACCAAACTAGATAACATTTTTCTAATATAGTTGCAACATAATATAATTTCTATTTCAGTTCCAATTCCTTTTATTTTCTTGTTTAGTAAAAGCACGCCATCGTAATGAATAGTCGAGTTGCAGTGCCAGTTATGAAAATAAAGGAAAGTAGCTTGTCACTCTTCACTGGTCTCCGCTGTGTTCTCTCCTTCCATTTCTTGTCGGTTTTCTGAACTTCCTCACGCCTGTTGTCACCCTGCTCCTTGTAGTAGTATCAAATGTAAAGAAAATACAGTCCCTCCGACCATCGGATTATATAGCACTGGTCTTATATAAAAACAAAGTTCAAGCGGTACTATTTAAAGTTGGCAAAATTAAGTCAGTATGATATTGAGACATATAGCCAGGTTTTGTAATTAATAATAGCATAATCAAATTCATGGGCGCTTTATAGAAAATACTTGAATTAGATTTCGGATTTCCGACCTACTGCTTCCGACAAAAAAACTTGTTAATGTGTAATATCAACCCATATTACTAGTTTTAACATATACAAAAATAGTTACCTTGAGTAACAAAGCTATGCAGCAGGTTCTTCACTAGGCTCCACTATTGCATTGGAAATATCGCGTAAAGAATCTTTTTTCTGATGATAAGAAAAAATACTTAAAAATATACACCGATTACAAAATAAACTCAAAACACACTTATTCTATAGATGCCAATTGGATCCAATGGTAAAACAAAACATGTTTTTGTTATGAAACTAGTAGAAGTGTGCCCTACTTCGTCAGCAAATTAACATTGTTCAATACTAGAGTGAAATTAGGTCCTACATTTCACTAAAAAAATAACTGTGTTTTTAACCAATAAAATTTCAACTCGTTCAATAAAAGTTTCCACAAGAGTCAGAACATTGACAAGACTGAAAATCCTAGGGTAAAAAGAAATGGTTGGCTATCCAAAAAATGCATAATCTATTAGAAAAGTTAACCGGCATCCCTTTTAATGACAGAAACTAGGAAAACCATAGCAAGGGCAGAGATGCTTATGGCCACCAATTACACCTTTTACAGACATAACAATGCTTTAACCAGTGCCTCACGGTGGTAGTTCTTGAAATAAAATTGGCTCACAATAAGGAGAATATGTAAAGAAAGGAGTAAAGTTTAGTCAGAAATATTTTAGGCAATTAGTACAAAACAATGATAGTTGTGAAATAACTTAATGAGAATTTGATGGAATTGTTACCCCAATGAAAGTGAAACATTATTGTGAAATTAAAACTACAGTTATAATGATTTTGGGGCGCGTACATTGATAAAAAATAAAGAAGCATATGAGAATAGTCTCTGCCTTTCAAAGTGCAAAACTGCATGCGGTTGAAAATTTAATACTGTTTGCTTGCTTCCATGGAGTGTTCGGTATTTCCAGTCAGTAAAGTCCCATACATAAGACTCATTCGATAGCACGGTAACTGCATCCATGAATGTGTTTAATGTTTACATTCATATTTATATTTATGTATATATATATATATATATCAAAGTATCTGGAAGAGATTCTTGTGGTAGAAAGAACAAGATCTGTTTGACTGGTCTATGGTTTGGACCTAAAGACTGTGACATAGAAATATCTTTGGGAAACTGAAATGTCCAACGGTGCTCTAAAATAGCTACTGTCTTACTCAATAAAAGTAGACTAACAGATGCACATAAAACTGATTGTCGCTGTTGAATAGCTCTATTACGAACTATTTTAGGGGGCGTTAGTTTTAAATTTTTGCATGAAAACCCGAAGAAACAGTTTTTCATGCACTGACTTAAAAGACTAAAAGAAGAGAGGCGCCTTTGAATAACTCAAGGAAAAATGAGCAGTGTTGTCTGGTCAACGAGTAACTAACGTGGCTAATCATACAGAAAGGGAAGAACTACAAACTAAATTCTGTACCACACATCCTGAAGGGCTGAGGTGGTTGGCATATCACATCCTTTATTACAGCTATACATCTGGCCTTTTCTTTAGTAATTTCAAGGATGATGTCAACGAACTCAGAATTCCAAGCGGGATTTTTTCTGACTGGCTCTATGACACTCCCATGTCATAGGGTGCCTATATGTTATGCTCTATAATCATTAAGTTTTGTTTTTTTAAATCAATGGGTGCACGTCAAGTGCTCACTCTTGAGATTGTTTGCTACGTATAAACAGTTGATCATTGCGATCAAGTATGATGACCAAAGCTCCATCCATCCATCCATCCATCCATCCATCCATCCATCCATCCATCCATCCATCCATCCATCCATCCATAGCTATTTAAATGTCTATTCCACATCCCACCACAACATCGTCTTGGTATAGCTTACAAATATATGTACGAATACAAATATGCAATACACAGGTGCAACCTCCAAGCCGCAGTCAATTGGTCTCTTCAATACGCCCACACATCGGTCATGGAGGTCNATCCATCCATCCATCCATCCATCCATCCATCCATCCATCCATCCATCCATCCATCCATAGCTATTTAAATGTCTATTCCACATCCCACCACAACATCGTCTTGGTATAGCTTACAAATATATGTACGAATACAAATATGCAATACACAGGTGCAACCTCCAGACAGACGTAAATTGGTCTCTTCAGTACGCCCAGCCATGGGTCATGGAGGTCAGAAAGCTCAAAAGAGACGTCCTTTTAGGCACTTGTGCTCTGTAATGTGGGGCAGGGAAAAACATATACATTATACACATATAAGTTAAAGCTGTCTGCTGTCCTAACCTCCTTTTGCTTTGAGCATATATGAAGCAGAGGGCAGGGAATGCAATGGATGAAAAGTTGCCTAAACTGAAAACAATGATTGCTTTAATTCCTATTTGTTCCTTCCATATGATCGATAATAAACAAACACACCGGATTATGTGACGAACAGTATTTACAAGTAGCACAATCAATTAAAGTCATTTATGATAACTAAAGAGGTACGAAACTCTTAGGAGAACACGAGAGGAAATAGTGAAATTGCATCAAAAGTATTAAACTGCGTGATATTTATCATCTAATTAGTAATGCTTACATTTTAGCGAATGCTTCCAAGTTTTAATTTTTCGCACTGTTACGGTGGTACTAAATCCCAAAGCCAATTTCAGAAAATTTTACTGTTGAAGACGTGGCCTTTGACCAGCAAGAAATATACTGAAACATTACACTCTAGACGCCAAGAAAGATTGCCAATTCAAAAAATATCCAACAGAAAAGCACGGCTGTTAAGCTCTGCCGTAAATTAAAAACACAAATTTTGAATTAAATTTAATGATAAAAAACTGAAACTGAGGACCGAAATGTCCTTATTCAAAAGTGTCACTTTCTACAGCACGAATATTCTTGAAAACCAATCGTGTCTATGATACCGTACCGTTTCTGAAGCTTCCAACAGATGATCATCAAAGACAGGAGATTGAGTTATGGGTTACAGACGAAGTAAGACCTTACCCTAAATCAACAAACTCAATTTTTTATCGCTAAAGAAAATGTTTGACTTCTATACAAATGATAAAATATCTAATAATTCCATTAAAGTAACTTTATTATAACTACCACTATTATCATACCTTGATATTTTTCTTCTTGAAACGTCTTTGTTCTGTAAAAAAATGTAAAGTTAGAATACTTTATCTAGATCTAAAAAGGTCACTGCAACTCCTTCCATATGCTTAATTTCATAAATAACACTTTTCTAACATACACTTACTCTGTGTCTTTGCGATAGTTTGGAATCTTGTCAACATTAATGCATCTCTTGGTGAAGACAAACCAAATGGTTTTATTCAGAAAGAAAATATATGAAGTTATATCGCAGATTTCCAGGATCACAGCCCAGAAAAAAAGACCATCTAAGAGAACTAAAAGATATGGTAATTGTTCTTAGGTGATTTTAATTCATAGGGTCTACTAACCACAGACGTCAGTCTGTTTTCAAGGCATTCTTTATTCCTCTGCAGATAACTTAAATACAATTGTGGTAAAAAAACATTGAACATATTACAAATTTTTGGGAAATATAACTAAATATGAAAATATATAAGACTGTTCGGGCCATAAATGAACTTTTGGAAATAAAATTAACTGGTCGCTTGGCGTGGACAGCAGGCAGCAGTTGCATGTAGCCAATATTAGTGTGACTTTGTTGGCTTTTCTTCACTGGTGGCAGCTTACCAGCAGGCGGTCTATTAAACTGCAAGCTTTTTAAAAGCTCTTGTATACTTGTCATCGAAACAACTACTGCAGCTATGTGCGCCTTTAAGCATTGCAAACGTGTTAGATGGTAGTTATATTTTCAAATATAAGATGTGGGAAGGCTTGTTGACATATTATCCCGCAAAACATTAAAAAAGTATAATTCTTATTATTATTATTCTTTCGGCTGTTCCCTTTAGTCAGAGGTAGCCACAGCCAATTTTTAATCTCCATAGGGCTCGGTCTTGGCTATCCTTGCTCCATAGTCCCTTTTCTGCCATATTGGTCTTGATCTTGTCACTCTTTTGCCAAGATAATTCGCCTCTCACAATATCTGAGATAGCTCTCCTACTCTCAACCTGTTTCCCACTTCTTCGTTGTGTACTGTATCTCCTCTGGGAATACCCAGAGACCAATGGAGCAACCTCATTTTTGCTACATTCAACTCTTTCTCGAGCCCTGCCGTTAAAGGGCTTGTTTCCATTCCATACATCATTACCAGTATCACTATTGACCTGTATAATTTGCCCTTCACTTTCACCGGAACTCCATTGTTACACAGCATTGGTGTGGTCTTTTTCCAACTACCCCATCTAGCTGGGATCCTTTTCTTCACCTCTTTGTCACTAGCTCTGTCATTTTGTATAGTCGACCCTAGGTACTTGAATTCTATCACTATCACTATCGTGATTGATGGAAAGTTGGCTGTTTTGTTAATGCAAGAGTACTTAGTTTTGCATTGGCTAACCTTCATCCCCCTTTTTCCCAGGACTTCCTTCCAACTGTTTAATCCTGCCTCCGCTTCTTTCCTTTTTCTATTGATCAGAACAATATCATCTGCAAACAACATATTTTGAGGGCTTATTCGCCTTGTAGTCCCATTTCAACCTTGAATGGCTCTGTCGATGCGCACTTTACCACTATCTCACAGCCAGCATAATTATCCTGCACACACTTCACGTATTTCTCGGTTATACTTCTTTTCCTCATACAGAATCACATTTCCTCTTGGGATACTCGATCGTAAGCCTTTTACAGGGCAATAAACACACAAAAAGGTCCTTCTGCCCTTCCCGGTGTTTTTCCGCTGACATGTGCAATGCGAAGATGGCATCTATCGTACTCCTCTTAGGTATGAATCTTAACTACACCTCACTGATCACGACTTCCCTCCGAATCCTTCCATCGAGCACTCTCTCTCTCCCAAAGCTTTATGGTATGACTCATAACCTTAATCCCTATGTAGCTGGGGCAGTTCTACACATCTCCCTTATTCTTAAAAACAGGCACAAGGATACTCTTCCTTCATTTATCTAGCATGTGGTTAGACCTCAGGAAAGCAAGGGCACTATTTACTAGGCATTTCCACATTTTCGCCGGAATACCATCTGGACCTACTGCTTTTCCATTTTTATCTGATCTCATGCTCGTTTCACCTCTTTTTTGATGGTCTCCTCCACAAGGCCATCGATAATCTGTTCATCTCCCTTTCTACTTGCCCTTAAACTCTCCTCAGGATGTCTTGGTCTGAGTATAGAACATACCCCTCTGTATTCTGTATCATTTTTACGTGTTGCACAACCTTGGATGCCCGATCGAACTGCTTTGCAATGCGTTAGACACTTTTCTGTTCCTCAGTTGTTTCGTGGTTGTTATACAGCTCCTTTTAAGCCTCAAACTTGGCTTCTGCCACGCTCCTCTTTGCTTCCTTGCTGGCTTTACAGTATTCGTCTATGAGCTCATCAGTTCCAGATTTATTCCATTTCTTGTATGCCTCTTCCTTCCTTGTAACACAGTCCTGTACTTCATCATTCTACCACCAAGTGTCTTTGCCTAGTTTCCCTTTACCAGACATTTCTCCTAGGGTTTCCTTGGCGATTCTCTTGATTGTTTCAGCCGCAAATGTCCCGTCTACTGGAACACCTTGCCGAGTTCCTACTTGACGTTGGAGGCAAAATTATGCTTATAATCCTGTTCTTTCAACTTTCACCATATGGTATTGTTCAGTTTTTCTTTTCCTCCTTGGCCTCACTTCATACTTTGCCCTACAGAAAACTGGTCTGTGCTGACTTGTGACACATTCCCCGCTACTTCTTCGCAGTCTACGACGTCCTTGAGGTGTCTTCTCGTACATTGAACGACGTCGATCTGTGTCTGGCTGTTCCCGCTGCAATATGTGATTCTTTGCCGACACATTTCAAAACAAAAAGCAAATACAAAATTAAAACGAAATCATACCGGATCGGTCGAGGCCCGGGACAAGCAATGTCCCACAGTACTGTGGTTGATCAGCGTGGTACTAGAGAAGTATATGGGGGGAGGGGGGAGTTCGAGTAAGGAAGAAGCAGGCTAGGAAGTGAGAATAGCTAAAGGAAGTGACTGTGAAAGTAGGGAGGACTCTTAATGTCGGACGCATGATCGAAAGATCATGAGAAGTTGTAGATTTCATGCAAAGAAGAACATAAACGCATTGTGCGTCCAGGCGACCAGGTGGCAAGGGGCGAAAGCCAGGAAACTCGGAGATGGGTACAAACTTCATNAATCATACCGGATCGGTCGAGGCCCGGGACAAGCAATGTCCCACAGTACGGTGGTTGATCAGCGTGGTACTAGAGAAGTATATGGGGGGAGGGGGGAGTTCGAGTAAGGAAGAAGCAGGCTAGGAAGTGAGAATAGCTAAAGGAAGTGACTGTGAAAGTAGGGAGGACTCTTAATGTCGGACGCATGATCGAAAGATCATGAGAAGTTGTAGATTTCATGCAAAGAAGAACATAAACGCATTGTGCGTCCAGGAGACCAGGTGGAAAGGGGCGAAAGCCAGGAAAATCGGAGATGGCTACAAACTTCATTACTATGGAACAGAAAACAAAATAAATGTGGTTAGCATCATTCTTGAGCGAAACCTAGTTGGAAACCTGATAGACGTTTGCCGAATTAGTGACAGAATTATGCGGATGAGATTGGAAATAAATGACTTTCAGGCTGACATCAGTGCTGTGCCTGTACACCACATGTAGGATGAGAGGATGCTGAAAAGGAAGAGTTCTGGAAAGACAGGGTGTTCAACGGCACAGATCTGAATGGCCACAATGGCGAAGGTAATACGGGGGACGAACAGGTGATGAGAAGGCGTGCCTTGGGGGCCAAGGAGCAAAGGGGAGAAAAAGTGGTAGATTTTGTTACAAGCCATGAGGTGGCTATTACCAACACTTACTTTATAAAAAATTATAAAGTATCCCATGTCATAAAAATTGATTATATGTTCAAGATACTGGATATTGTGTCACTTCTTACAATATAAAAAATACCAAAGCTAGCCAAGATTCCTTTTCAATGGAGTGTCAAGATTTATCAACATATCTATCTTACTCTAAACTTGGCATGCGGGAAACGGTTTACCATCAACAAGAGGAGTTTTCTATGGAGACATCATCTCTACATTGTCGTCAATCGTGAAAAAGCTTTTTACTTGACTGTTTCCCGAATCGGTAAGCCTACTGACCCCGTGCTTGCTCTCTACGGTTGCGGGGATAAACAATGGAAGAAAAATTGTAATGTATAAATCTCTAAAACTAGAGGGATTAAGACATCGTTGGAGAATTTTGGTGTCACTTAAGTTTATGGGGTTTGGAGTTTAATTCAAAGTGATACTGCCGGTTGTCAGAACTACAAGAAAACGGTCTTGCACAGTGAGGGACGTCAGAAACAAAGTTCTTGTTTGTTCAAATAAAAGTATGAATAACTAGCTTATAGCTCAAGAAAAACTACAAAATTAACGTGTTACTTTTAAAAACATGGCTTAAAAAGTAAGCTCTACTTACTCACTCCAGGAGAATGATAGAATGTTGGGTCGGTAAAAGGATCGCCTCGGCGCAACTTTCTAAAGTAGAAAACAAGCAGATAGAAAAGAACACTACTTTGATAACACTGGTCAACAGTACTTTTGTTACCAGATAGTTTAATATCATTTCAGGTACAGTTTGGGGCGCTGAATACGAATCTGGGCTTAGTTTTTTTCTTGCACGTCCAGTTTTGTTTTTTTTAAATTTTCAAACTTTTTCAAATATGGTTTCGAATTGCTGATCAACTAGGTTGATTTCGTGTAAAAACATGCAAGTACAGGGATTCCAGGGTGTCTGAGTTGTTAATCAAGCATTCCGTGTTATACTGTTACTACAACGGAGGGATTTTGATGCAAAATATGTCAATTCACTTTCAATACCTAGGCTATTCATTACGTAATTTCATAAAATCATAATATTTGTGAATTGCGTAATTTCATGATCAGAACAAAGATTCTCACATGTAGTCTCTCTTTGTTCCACACCTGAGTCTCTATTGGCTTTTGTTTAATCAGACTTTAGCCGCTGTCTATTTGCTCTTAAACAAGACAAGAAAGGATTAGGCCTGGTCGAGAAATGAAGCTACTGGTAATGCCTTGTTCATTTCTTAAACAAAGTTATTCAGATTCGGTTGTGTTGTCATTCTTAGCCGCTCATCTCGAAGATAGTGTAATACTTCACTACTCTGTGCAAAACATATTATTCTCAACAAAATGCCCCCTCGAAGAGGATGTAAAAACAATCCTGATAGCTTTTGCAACATTTGTGGAAAATTCATTTTTAAATCACAACGCAAGCCACTAAGTCAAGCTGTATGCAGTGCTTATAGTGATTATTTTGAGTGTGCAGTTGGTGATCAGGATAAGCAATGGGCACCTCACAGCTGTTGTACATCTTGTTATGTGACATTACTTGCTTGGAAACGAGGTGAGGATAGAAAAATGTCATTCGCTGTGCCTGCTGTATGGCGGGAACCAGTTGACCATGTGTCTGATTGCTACTTTTGTTTAACGCAAGTTCAAGGCTACTCCCGAAAATCCAAGCTTACTGTGCAGTATCCAAATGTTACATCTGTACACCTGCCAGTACCACACGGTGTCGAGCTTCCAGTTCCATCATCTACACAAGAACGGACCGACTCATCTACTGGCAGCGACGAGCCTTCAACAAGTTACAGTGACGGATCCAGTCCATACAAACCATCAACAGCTGAGCCGCATCTCGTTACTCAAGCCGAGCTCAACGATTTAGCCAGGGATCTGGCGCTTTCCAAACAGCGTGCTGAAGTACTAGCGTCACGTTTGAAGGAGTGGAATCTTCTTGGTCCAGATGCCCGGATCTCTTCATTTCGAAGTAGGAATACACCATTCTCCAGTTTCTTTACAAAGACTGGTTTACTCTGTCACTGTACTGATGTTCAGGGATTGTTTCGTACACTTGAACTGCATCACGATCCTACAGAATGGAGGCTATTCATAGATGCATCTGTAGTAAGTCTTAAAGCTGTCCTCCTGCATAATGGTAATGAACAACCACCAATTCCAGTTGCACATGCAGTTGGTATGAAAGAAACATACCAAGCTATGGAGGAGGTTTTAAGTGCCATAAAATATGAAGAATACCGGTGGAAGATATGTGGTGATCTTAAAGTTCTTGGCTTGCTCTTAGGATTACAAGGTGGTTACACCAAACATTCTTGTTTTTTGTGCCTATGGGACAGCAGAGCAGATGAAAAGCACTATAGACAGAAAGTATGGCCGAGACGATCAAGCTTCATACCAGGTGAGCACAACGTACAGCACCCTCCTCTGGTTGATCAACAAAATATACTTCTACCTCCACTGCACATAAAGCTCGGCCTGATGAAGCAGTTTGTACGGGCAATGGATAAAAGCGGAGAAGCATTCATCTTCTTGCAGCAAAAATTCCCCCGAATTAGCGATGCAAAACTCAAAGCTGGCATATTTGTTGGACCTCAAATCCGACAGCTACTTAGGGATGACAAATTCCACAATATTCTCAGGGACAAAGAACTACAGGCCTGGACTGCTTTAAAGTCTGTTGTGGAGAACTTTCTTGGAAACAAGCGCGCAAGTAACTACCAGGAAGTAATTTCTAATCTGTTGCTCAGCTTCAAGGAAATGGGGTGCAGAATGTCGGTGAAAGTCCACTATCTTCACTCCCATCTCGACTTCTTTCCAGATAACCTCGGAGCTGTAAGTGACGAGCATGGTGAACATTTTCATCAAATAATCTCAACGCTTGAGCACCGCTATCAAGGCCGATGGGACGAGTCCATGCTTGGAGACTATTGCTGGTTCTTAAAACGAGACACAACTGTTGCACACAACAGAGCGACTCGAACATTTTTCGAATTGTGAACTTTTTATTCTGGCTCCTCCTTTATATTGTTTGGACAACAATTTGAAGTACGAATTCAGTATTAAACTTTATTAAAATTGATGTTTACGTTGTATTGCATTTTTTGTTTGAGTTATATTGAAAATGTGATCTTAAGTATCCAATATTACCATTCAGGGTGAAGAACTTTGTGTGATGAAGACTGTACTTACCTTGACTTGAATTGCCTTCAAAGGGAATAGTATTTTTGTAATATTTATTGGTCGCGATGCAATATCCTATTTTCAAATGTCTCACTTGTATGCAGATAGCTCAATAAAAATGGTATTAGATTGATAGGCTTTTGGTATTTGTTGAATCAACTTTTGTATTTTTGAAAAAAAGTTCACTTTAAGGGAATTTGTGGTTTTCATGGGAATTTTCTAAAAAAAAAACCTTACGTGCTAGCGAAAAACGCATTTCAGATTTGGAATCAGCGTGTGAAACTTGGTTAGAAATGTACAATTTGGTTCCGGTAACAGAGAAAAAATATTATTTTGTTGTGCAGTGTAATGGAAATCTACACCAAGTCAAAAATTAAATAATTTGAAGCCGTATTCGGAACAAATCTATTCCTTTAATACAGGTTACTTAATTTTGTACTTAAGTTATAAAGTAACATTATATAAAAAACAAGCTGAATGTTTTAGGTGGCATTGGATTGACTAATGGATTAATCAACCCGACCGTTAAGATCAGTCTCTGTAATATTAAGATTGGACACAAAAGCAGCAAATTGTGTAACAAAATAACATAAAATAACAATGTATACTACATTGAGAATTGAGGCTTAACCGTATTCCGCCCTCATTTATTATTTGTGAAAAGATAGTCTCTCATCGTCAAAGCCCTAGTTAAACCTTGGTTAGAAAACCATCACTTTTCAGGTAATAATAGCCACGTAACGAAAGGACATAAACCATACAGAACACTAAAAAAGTTTCCCATTCTAAATAGAACATGGCAAAGTCAATTAACGTACGATCTAATCGATGGCTCCTTGTAAGTCTTTGAAGTGTTTCTTCGTCGCTTCTGTGGTACAGTAAACTGTCCAATTGAACTTGTTTTGCTGGTGGTTATTTCCAATGGTTGCTTGGAAGCTTTAAATACGGGTCTCACTAAACCAAAATCGAAATCATATTCTTTATTGGAATTGTCCTTTTGACAGTCAAAAAATCCATCATTCACATTTTTTGTGCATTTTTCTACGGAAACAAATTAAAAAAAAGCTTAATTTTGAAATGATACAAAGTAGGACACAAGGCATACATACGCTCAACATCCAATAGTTCGAAAAAAACCCCTTAAATTAAAACTTTACTTATTTGTTCCTTAATACTTCTTTGTAAAAACCCGTGTATTAATTCCGAGTCCGTTAATTCAAAGAGTCTGCTATTTTTATCTCAAAGTTTCCAAGTAAAAACTAAAACAAAACATTTATTTATAAATTTCTTAAAATGAACAATTACTGCAAGTTTATGTATTTAATATTTTTTACTTCTGTAAAGAAGGTGTGTGTAAGTTAGCATTCTGCAATGTGCAGAATTCAAAGTACATTTTACTTGCATTCCCACCGAGTTATGAAGACTCGCACGTCTTTCTGTACCCTCTCGGATTTACGTTTTACTATCTACAGCTATATACAGAAAATAAAAGATTGCCTTGGCAAGGAACAGACTATTTTCAAAATGGCAAACTGCAAAATCGTTACTCTAGTATTTTAAGCCAATTCCAAGATTTCGAATATCTGCTAATTAAAACAAAGTTCTTATTCTCTTAAGAGTTCGAAATAATGTAGTATTAAACCCTCTAAATTTACATTCACATAAAGCAAAGGTAGGTTGCCAAACGAATTCATATTTTCCAAAAATTTTCAGACGTAAAAAAGCAACCATATGTTATTCTTTTGTGCATAAAAACCTTACCTCGACTATAACATACATTTCTTCGTACAAAACTAATTGCCTTTGACCTCTATGGGAATAAAATTCCTCTGTAAAAATTACTGTGACACATTCGAATAAGCGCAAATTTCAGCAGGGATAACTTTTGAAGCTTTACCTTGCATTTTGCATTAAAATTGCACCAAATATCTTTTTTAGCAGAGAGGTGCTTGGTGTCATTACCTCAATAATATTTTGAGAACTGAGGTCACAAAGTATTCGGGTTTTTTTTGTGGGAAGCAAAGTTAAGGAGCACTACCTACCTACCCATGTACATATCTGACTGAAGCCCAGTCTTCAACACAATGAGAGGCTACTTACACTGGAAATTTACACCAGAAACTCAAAAGAAGTTCATAACGAACTCTAAGAAAAGATAAAACACACTGATCGGGAATTGCGTGTTGATTAAATGCTTTAAAGCTGGTAAAAATATGTTATATACCTATAAATGCTCCTTTGTATGAACTATCGACCAACACCATCGCTCTTGTACACTCTGAAATTCCAGCTGATTCAGAAGTGGCGGATCCGACAGAATGAATTTAACATGCTAATGATCCTTCCTTGGTATCCCTTTCCTTCAAAGTTCAAATTTTGTCAAATTTTTGGGTTCAAGAGTATTTTTACCAAGGCATTAAAATGTAATATATATATACATACAGAGATAAACACATAACTTTCTTTCAATAGTAAAATTGATCAATACAAAAGTAAAGATGTAAATTTAAGAGGCTCTGTATTTTTGGTTGTTACGAGTCATTGTAACTGGAAATTGAAAATTAATTTCCAACATACCTGTTTTCGAATTTTCCACCTTTTCTGGTGCCCGATTTGGTTTTTCTTTGTCATGGAAAATGTCAAAGGGTACTGACAAATATGACGGAATAGAGCTTGTTGGTTCACTAACCCTCGTGCTCGTTTCCTGTGAAAGAAAAGGCTTTCGAATTCTAATTAACAATGTACAAAAGATAAAAAAAACAGGAAAAGCAAAACAAAATGGTGAACAGGACTTATACTAAGAAGCAAATCAAAAGTAAGAATTTGCCCATTGGTAAAGAAAAAAAACGTTACCAAATACTCCTATCAAAAAAACACTTTCATAATTTTCTTGCTCTTCTTGTCCACACACTGATTCGATTTGGTATGAGAGCAAAGTACATTAAGCGTCAAAAGGTGGTCAGAAACCCGCATTTGTTTATTTGTGAGCCAGAAATGTCTTGACAAAAGTTCAAGCCAACAGTCATTGGTCTTATTAGATATTTTGAATTAACTAGTTTATTCTTGTAGCACGTACGCTTAAACACTCTTACAACTCGGTTTCTTTTGGGAGCTGATCCATTCTTCAAGGTTAACTGAAAGAACAGGGAATCCTCGCAACAAACAAGTTATCTATTCATGAAAATGACATATTTACTAATTTCTTAAGTCTGAGGAGCCGTGGCTTAATGGTTAGTGCAACTGCACAGTAACCAAGAGTTCCGGGTTCGATTCCCCGAGCTGTCGAGGAGAATTTAGAACTTTGCGAAAAGAAAAAGCCATTGGTTGGCGTCAGGAAGGGCATCCGGCCAAAAAATTCCTCACTGCCAAATCAAAGTCCCTGTGAAGGGCACCGTCTGAGCCCCAATTGCTGGGGAAAAATGACGTTAAAACTAAAAAAAACAAACAAAAACTAAGTTCTTAAGTCTACTGTTCTGAACACTTAATAATAATAATGTGTGTATATATATCCTATTATCAATATTGGCACTTTTGTCGGCTATTTTGTACGATCGGAGAGACAAATTGCGCGCTTCGATTTTGGTCCAGAGAGGCATAACAACCATAAATGCTAACATAATTATCTCGATCCTTGGTATTAATGCTTACCGATAATCAGTTCAGACGAAATTGGGATCATCTTATATTAATCTATCCAATACGACGACGCATTAAAGAATCTTTCAAAATGTATTTTACTTGAACTGGGTGGGTCTTAAACCACAAATATATATATATACTCTTTCAAAAAAAGATACCCGAACTAACCTTGAGCTGCTCTACATTTAATGCATCACGCCCACAGGAATCTGTTTTACATAACTGACCTGATTTCGCCACCGTTTGAGTTGGGTGGTTTACTTCATTGACCAACATGTCTGTTGCTAAAGTAAGTTGCGTTGCTGCTTCTTTTATCAACTTAAAACTGTTCCATACAATTTCATTTACACCCTGAGTAAATGAAAAGAAACACAATAAGACACAATGACCAAGGATCGTTCATATAAGGTTAAAATATGCTGCATGTAGAAAATATAATGCAGGGTTTTCTGGTACAGCTGAAAATTGATTTGGATAAAAAATATAAAAGAAACTGAAGCAAGGTACATAAAGTACAGTAGCCTTAATACAACTCTAGTCACTCTCCACATATTCCGCAAAAATGAGATAACCTTCTCCATTTCGTCTGCTCATGACAGTTGAGTTGACAAGATGCCAAGATGGAATAGAGTGCCAAAAGTAGGGATATTTTACTATTTTACTTAAGAATAAAGGCAAAAAAAATAATCTAAAATCTTAATCAGAAGGAAAACGTTTACCATTATATCAACGTTACCATCAGTTTCAGTTCAAGAAAAGGCAAACCGGCAGATGTGGTGCAGTGCTTTGTACCAGCTTGCAATTATCAATCAATACGTCATACCTTTAAATTTAACACGTTCCCCAAAGTTGAGGTACTATTGAAATAAATACCATGTATACAAACCTCAATTTTTATATTCAAAATTTAAAAAAAACCCCGCTTATCACTCCGGAAATCGAATAAGAAAAACAGTTTGTATGAAAGAAATTACTTAAAGATGAATTCTTTAAGTACTTTCACTAACTGAGGGCAAAACACGCTGTTTAAAAAGTACCAGCCTTTGATGATTAATGGAAGAGCTGCCTCCTCACGTGACTAATATTTAATTCACTACTTATGGAGTATTGTTAAAAAGAAAAAAAATCGTTTAAAGTTAATTGTTTATTCTTTCTCAAGTATTTTGGATGCGCCTACGTTTGCCACCAATAAAAAATGTAGCATGCAATCAGTAAAGTAAATAATGCCTCTTTAAGTTTATAACTAAAGCTTAACCTGATTAGCTAGTTTAGCATCCTAGTTAGTAGCAACCTTTACAAAATGTGAATACTTCAAGTGACGACCCATACCATGTTGGCTAAATACTATGACCATGGGTGGCTATTCAGCCTCTTACATTTTGCCTGACTCTGTTGGAGTCAACTTTCTTCTTTCTCACAATCTTTTTCTTGAGGCTAACTGGCAAGAGAAAAACTTCTGTTACCTATAAAAATGAGCATCCTATCTCCACAAAATAGGCATGGCTAAAAATAAAATTAAAAAGTTGCTGATTTAAAAAGGAACGTGGGATATCAGAGAAAAAGCTCCTGGATAGGTCCACTGAGAAAATGGCTGACCAAGAGATTTTTGGGTCGTCCTAAGACTTCCTCCAGAAGATCTGGGGCGAGCTTAATATATTCCACCCTGGTTTTTTATCTGCCTATTATTTGTAAAGCCACCTTATATTTCAACAAAAAAGATGCAATCTGGAAATACGTTATAAAATATTCATCTTTAATTTAATTAAAGGAGAGCATAAAGAGCTCAAAATCAACTCTAGGGTTTGTCGTTGGCATTTCACGGACGAAGACAAGAATAATGACCCACAACTTTTTAAAATTGAAGCTAAGAAACTGTTTCCTGCTGAGCTTATTGCAAGGCGGAAGCAAATTAAAAAGTAGTTTTGATTAAAGAACAGAATTAGTCTGGGGAAGCTACTGACGAGCCAAGCCCAGTCTACCAAATGACCCAAGATATTCAACAAAATAACTTATTTTGCAATATGAACTGAGCATCATTGTGGAAGAGTTGGAGACCTGTAAGGCAAACAAGTAGTTAAACAAAGGAAACATACTCTGTAAACAATATGAAAGAAAATGTCTTAAGAATGGAAACTGGTGTTTCTACAAAAAAGATTATTTGGATGATGATAAATTATGCAAAGCGTTGAAGCAAAACATAAACTAGTACAGTGGCTGGAGGGTTACTGGAGTTAAATATGAGGATAAAGCTTTCAAAACATTAATGTAGCTGAGACACTACTATACAAATCTTCATCTTGTTCAGCCTTTTTTTCTCTATAGCAAGGCTATAATTACAAATAAAAATGTTTCTTTCAGGAACAAAATGTCTTCAAGAGGCAAAAGCAAAATTATATCACCTCCACCATTCTTGCCTTTTCCTAACTACGGGATTGTAATTGATTGAGCTGATGAATAAACTGTAGTTGTTATGCAAATGAAGTTACAACGAGTAATATACTCTTTATAGTGTTCCGTGAATTCTTTCAAGTTCTTATACTTTGGGGCTCCTTTGCGCTTGCAGTGGCCATTAGGGTAAGTACTGTTGAATACCAATTAACCCTTTCGTTTGTAAACTTTATCCTTAATGCTTGTCTGAACATCTCCACCGATAACTTCATTCACATAAGTAAAAGTTTGCGCGTGGTCAGACTTGTGACGAACGTCGCCTCTATTAACGACTTATTTCGTCTTTAAAGTACGGAAGCAAAGAAGTCATCAAAAACCCCATTGCTACTGTTTCCATGGAATTCTTTAGAACCAGAAAAGTGGTAACTAGGGAGTTATGACGTCAGGACTTGAGGGCACTATGCAGTTGAAAACTACATAAAAATGTAAGACCTGTGTCTATCATAGCTCATATGCGTACAACCGTCTCAAACTCGTGTGGAACTGGTTGGATATTTGGACACGAGTAAGATAAATTGAAACCGAAGGTTTCTGCCTCGATTTCCCAAAGGAATATAATTGTGTATCTCCCCAAAAGCATTGGGTAAGGTAAGGATGGGAATACAACCAAGATTGTCCACTGCTGTAATGACGTTCTTAAAAAGCGCCGTTTAATCTTAATATCAATGGGGAAAGAAGGTCCAAGCGAAAAAAAAGTATGCGCACAATCCTTAATTCCAACTATGGGCCAATTTTTTCAACTCAAATACAACATGCCCTTCACAGAATATTTCATTATGTGGAAAAAAATGAACCAACATATATCAGTACCATATGAACCTCTTTTGCGGGTGGTTTATGGTTTGTCATTGGTCACGATATCAGCTGAGAAGTCACAAAAGCCCCTTAAACATGACATACTCAGGTCAAACAAAGTAAAATGATAAACAAAATAACATAAACTTGTTTTTTATTTATGCGAAAATGATCATATACTGTGATATGCTAAACTCTACTTTGTAAAAATTTCTTTTAAATAAATCTCTCAAAAATCCAGCCATGCTGAAGAGTCAAATTTTCCGCCAATCTCAGTTCAAAACAAAAGGTATAAATGGAGTCTAGCAAACACTTACCACTTCCTTTTTTTCATTTAACCTCCTTTCTAAACTGTGAATTTTTTCTAATAGATGGAAATTCTCACACATCAAGCCTTCATTGGTACTTTTAAGGCTACGAGTTTCATCCTTAACTTCTTCTGCACAAAGAAAGTAAGACAACAGAGATAAAAGAGCTAATTTTATTGTTTAAAGAAAAACTGTTAACAAAAATAATAATAATATCAATCTTAAAAGCTAATGTTCCACAGTTGACTGGTTCATAAGTTATTTTTCTCAAATATTTTTTAACGTGGTACATGAATTAAGTATACAACACACTATTAATTTAATGATCAAATACTGAAATGGTAGAACTGGAGCTGGAGAAATGAATCATTAAATGAAGGTGAGTCCTAACAAAGAGGAGAAATACCCAGCGGAGAATAGGACAAGTAACAAAATCACCAAGAGTGAGCAACTAACTAATATAATATCATCATTACTATTACCGTTATTGTTGTTCATTGTTTACTCGGCATTAATGTTGACAGCCGGCTAACTTCTACAGGCCAGGCCGAGTCCCTTGGCTTTAGGTATCCAGTACTTTTCTTAGCATCTTTGCAGTTCCTAGCAGACAAGCTTTCGCTGAGAGTTCTGTGCTGGACTGTATTTCAATTTCCTTCAGACAGTTCTTGAAGTTCCTTTCAATCGTACCAGGACCACCAGTGATTATTGGTACAATCTTAACCTTACATTCCATAGCGGCTTGATCTTTTTCTTTACGTCTTGATAAACCTCAACTTTTTCCTTTTCTTTTCTTTCAGTCCTGGTATCAAATGGGGAGGGTATTTCAATCAGCAAGCACGATTGATCACTTTTGTTTGCAAAACAATGTCTATTCCGCTATGCATCAGTCCATTATCTGTGTGCATGGGAAAATCCCACACTAACCTGATGTCTTCTGTTACAATCACACTTTCTACTTGACATAACTTCCAGCGGACAATTTGTGCTACCTTCTCATGTCTCCAGCCTTTATATTGTACTTTCGTTAGCTGTTGAAACTCAGATACAACATGCGCAATTGTTTCATACCCTTTTCAACAAAGTCTACACTCTTTTGATATATATTTTTGTAAATGTTCTTTACAGGATTTGTTCCCACTGCTTACTCCTGCACTGTAAAAATAATGCTCTCTGTTTCTTTCTTTAATTCTGCATGTTTTACCCATTTCAAGTTCCTAAACCTATCCATTAAATTACTATTATCATTATGAAGTTTCTTTTGAATTGCTTTTTTAAGATCAAACACCAGGTCATTACCAGTGACCTAAGGTGAGTGAAACTGCAAGTTTATATATATGAAAAAGTTAGTAGGAAACAGGTATGAATAAAACATATAAAAATATACACAAATATAAAAAAATCTGTTAAAAATGGTATAAAAAGAGAAGGAAAATATTAAATTCTGGTACAAAAATGGTTAGGGTTATGAAAAGAGGTATAAAAACTTTTTTTTCACATACACATATTATTTCTTACGGTCGACGCACATCAAAACTCACAAATATCTTCACAAAAACTTAACAACTGGTCCCTTTTTCATCAGGCCTAAGGCACCAACTACAACTGGAACAGTTGGAGTTTTTAAACGCCTCTTTTCAATTTCGATGTCCACATTCTTGTAGTTCGCAAGTTTTTCAAACACTTTTATGGAAACATTTTTATCTGATGGCAGGCTCATATCAGTCAGAAGGCAGGTGTTGTATTTTTTGACCCTTAACTATTATGTCAGGACGGTTGGCCTGAATTGTGCGGTCAGTGTGGACTGGAAAATCCCACAGAATGGTACAATCCTCTCCTTTCGTAACTGGTTATGGGTGGAAATCGTTCCAGTTTCTGTTGGTTTCCACAGAAAAGTGCTTACAGACATTCCAGTGAAGGTACTGGCCTACCCTGTCATGACGGTTTTCATATTTTCCTTGTGTTAAAATACAACAACCAGAGACAAGGTGGCCAATCGTTTCCGTTTTTACCTCTCAAAACTTGGGTTTTGGGTCAGTACCATTATGCAAAACATTTGACTGGTTATTTGGGGTAAACAAGCTTTGATCTTGAGCAGCAAGAATAGACCCCTCCGTCTTCCCTTTCAGTCCAGAGATTCTCAGTCACTGATGGGTTGCATTTTCATTTATATCAGCCAGTTTAGTTCGAGCTGCGAACTGTCCGTTGAACGGGGTTTATAGATAGATAAGAGAGAAAGAGAGAGAGAGAGACAAACACAGAAAGACAGAGAGGTATGTCAGGTTTAAATTTAAATTTAAAACTTCCATTCGCTCAAAACAAATTCCCAGAACTGTCAAAACCATTTTTTTACCTAATGCACAGACAAGCTCTTTATTTTTTGCAACAATACCACTCCTCCGGCTGAAAAAACTGTTAGTACCTATAAAATAAAAATAAAAAACCCATTAAAAAAACCCTAAAACACGTACAATAAGAACAACCATATTACAATACGAAGTACATACAATGGCTACAGTATATATATCTATATATATATATACATATATATGTATACTACAATACCATATATACTATCCAATATTATAAAAAACATTCATGAGTCTGTAAGCTTTCCGCTTAAACTAATGGACGGCATACCCCTGTTGTTCCAACTTTCTGCCAATGGTTTTGATTACTGATTGACCAATTTAAAAGCCACTCCTGGTATCCACCCGTAAATAAAACATATTTATTATTTAAGTAGTGAATAAGACTCATTTTATCGACTTCCATCAGAAAGTCCCCGGAAAGTAGTGACCTAATTTATATCAAATTTCTTTTATATTTCAAAATTTTGGGTTATAACCTCGTATATTCAGAATATTTTCATTTGTATTAAAAGTGTCATATTCCTTAAATATTTATATTTAAGAATGGCTCTAAAGTTGTCAGAGAGAAGACCTGATAAAAAGAACACTGCTGTATTTGATCAAAAACTGCTACACTTACTCCAAACAATTATAAACATATCTTCTTCCCAAGTAAAAAAATTCCAGATTCCGTTTCCCAAAGAAGACAAAGCCAACTCTTTTCGATGTACCAAATCCACCACCCACTGCTGGTATGAAATGCAACTTACCTTTAAGAAATCAACAAGGTATGCCCTGAACTTTTCTGCTTTTTATATTGCATAATATTTATCCTATTTGAAGACGGTTGAAACAATTTTAATAATACGGTTTTTAAACTTCATTGGTTATTAACTTGGTCTCGTTCAGGTCTATAAATCTGAGCTTAAATTAGACATAAATTAGGTAGTCATTGCCCTCTTTTGGGAGTGGTCTGGACTGGACTCTTTGCCCAATTTTTTATTCAAGATAAATGAAGCAGATAATTTCTGCAACGTTTTTCTTGCAGGAACTAATACCAAAAAAGTGCGAGACTTTATCACATTAGGATGGTCATACTTACAGTAATTTGAGTTTATTATGTTTATTATGTCATTGCATCGAACAGTAACTTTACTGTAATTACCATTGGCTTCTGGTAAAAATTATTATGGCTATCCTTTGTCATAATTTTATCATCTTCCTCTACTATCCATACTTGGTGAGTCTGTTGTGCTTATGATTATTTATCTATTTTATGTCTTGTTGCATTAATGCTGATCCACATTCCTATATGATGATCCATGTCAACTTTTGGGAATACCATTATGTCTTTGTGCACACAGTGTCATTGTGTATCTTTTACTTGTCAAGTGACCTGTTCGCAGGTTTTTTCAAGTTCATCTTGGCTGGAAATTTACTTTCTTAGTTCTTAACTAAGTTTTAGTGATTTTTGACATAATATCAATAAAAGTTAAAACACCTACTTATTTACTCCCTTAATCCTCTCCATGCCATTTGACACTTGAGGTAACAACACAGGCTCTCCACTTAGTTTAGTTTGTTTTGCTTCAGTCCTTGGGGATAATAAGTCATAAGTTCCTTGTACTCCAGGTCCCTCTCAATTGTTCTCCAACACATCTCCATAGGGCATCTGGCTTCTGTTTTTATTGCTGGGTCCATTGCAGAGTTGTTTGGAGCAGTGAGACATGTGGCATTTAGCAGCTGTGGCCAAGCTATCTCCAGCATTGTGTCTGGATCATCTCTTCAATTGATCTACCTCTAGTTCTGTCTCTCATGTCTTCATTGGAGATGATGTTTGACAGTATGACTCCAAAAATATTTCTTAAGCACCAGTTCTTGAAGACATACAGCTTGCCTTCAATGACAACTGTCATATTCAAGTATACAGATGAACACTGATGACAGTGCTACTTTAGATCTTTATCTTGGTGTCAATACTCAGGCTGATGGATTTCCAGGCTTGCTTTAACTGTCATAGGGGTGTTGCCTGTGGCATTCGTTTTCAGGTCTTGAGTGTCCTGAACTCTGTGGGACAGAACTCCAAAACGTTTGGCATATTCCAGGTCCTCAAGAAATGAGGTTAAGATCCACTGGAAGCCTTGACATCTTCCTTGGATAATGCTATCAATCAACAAGTCAATGGACTGGGAAAACAGGATTAGTGACAGGTTGCAGCCTTGGCTAACTATGGTTTTCACTTGAAGGTGTCCATCAGATAAGTGTTATGAATGATGGGACTCACACAGTGGCTTGATGATGACCAGTTTGTTTAGGAGGCTGCAGTGTCAAAGTATCTTCCAAAGTGATGTGCAATGCAGACTTTCAAAAGCCTTCTTAATATCTAAAAACACCAGACAGTGGGTTGTTCAACTCATGGCACTGTTACCTGATCTGGTATAGTACAAAGATGTGGTACATACAAGGTTAGTTTCTTTACTGTGATATCACTAGGGTTGATGTCCAAGTCTTCCCCTGACTTTTAGATATATGCATGCACTGGTTGATCCAGCCTGTTTAGGATGTTCCTAAAGTGTTTTCTCCATTGCTTCAGTTTGGCATACTTTCTATGATGTGAGTTCCGTCTATTGCCTTCATATAGATGCCCTGATTCTGTTCTCTGTTACCCCTCAACCTCTTACTTCTCAGGTAAAGTGTTCCTATTACCTTCAAATCTGCTGCTGTCTCAGCTCCTCTTGGAAGATCTTTAATTAAGCTCTATAGGTATTTTTTATATCTATTCTGACTTGACACTCTTCCTTCAAGCAATAGTTACTTGAGGTCCTTTAATCATAGCTTTGGTGGAGCTGTTGATAGTTAGTTTTCCATCATTATTGAAAGGTACTAAAAGGAATCTTCAGGGCTGCACTGAGGTCTTTCATCACTGCTAGGTCTTTCAGCTTGACAACATTGAAATGCACACCTGTGCTGTTTGTAGACTTTCTCATATAGACTGTAGCCACAACCAATATCAGTATGTCTCATCACACACACATCCAGTAAGGAATGCTTTCCCTTGCTGTTGATGATGGCATGCTTGATCTGTTCCCAGGTCTTTACATTAGTAAAATCCATGTCAGTTTGCAGATTTTCTTGTGTTATTAGTGTTCCACTGATGGCCATTGAGTTCTGGTCATCAAAGTTGATATGTCTGACCTCACAGTCAGGTGCATAACCTAAAAAAATCATCGCCCCATAGCACATAACATGAATGACATTAATACAAGTGTGCTGGTAGAGAAAGCACAACTGCAGTCTGTCTGTCTGTTTGTCTCTCACACACATCCACACTCATATCCATACACTGTGTCATTGCCTGACATAGCATTGTGATTATCCAGCAAAAGAAATAGATTACACTTTTGGGTATCCTTGATTAATGCTTTGTACAACTGATCTTTCTTTTCTTCTTCAGCTACATTAGTGGGGCCTTAGGCTAATCAGATTAACAGCTTGGTATCTTGGAATTGAGTCTCAAATAAAGCATTTGTTCATTGACAGTGTTCAACTGAAACAAGATGTTGTGTGCTTTTTGCTAATGACTAAGACCAATCCTTCGTGGTGAAAATTGTCCTGCCTGCCAAGAAAGATTATCACTCCTCTAAGACTTAGCTTTTGCACTCTTTCATTCTTAGATCCTGTTTCTGTGATTCCGAGTAAGCTCTGGTTGTATCTTCCTAATTTGTTCACTACAAATGCCAGATTTCCACCTTGTCATAATGTTCAAACTCCCCAGCTTCCAACTTGCATAAGTCATTCTTACATCAGGAGATCTGCTGTTGAGATATACACATCCTATCACTTTGGCCACAGTCCTTCATAGGTTGGTCTGGCTTTTTCCCTCTGTCATTGAAAGATGCTTCCCTTGCTGTTGTTACTAGCCCAATGTTCAACCCTCCTCCTTAGCTCATCCTGGGCTGGGGACCAGCTATGACAGAGTTTACAGTCAATGTAGTATTGTTTTATTACACTATAAGTCCTTTTCTTACTGTGTTTCTAGCACCATTCTAATTGATACAGATACAAGGTTAGAATTAAGTTGCAATGATCCTCTCCTTGAACACCAGTTGCATAATTTTAACATCAGCTTTTGCTTAAAACTATTATCATTCTTATGTAATACTAGATTAACTGGCTAAACTACAATTATCTAAAAGCTAAATGATACACTTAAGTATATTGTGATATGGATCAAGGAATGCATTCCAATAAAGAATACATTTAGTACATCAAACATCACAAATATAAGAGATGGCCTTTTACACAACATTTGTCAATCCACTGTTTTGAAGAAAGCAAAACATTTACTTTAATAGGTAATATACAATAAATTATTTAACACTTGTTCCTTTATTTTTTGATAACCAAAACATTTGTGAGGACTTAAGTAGTTCTTCTATAAAGAGGCAAAAATGCTTGAGAATGTGATCTTACCTGTAGGATGTTTCCTTAATAATGATCCACGTATCGGCCTTTTTCCAGAACATAAATGCTTTGAATCTTGTTTATTTGGGGTTGAAGAATTCTTCAAAAATATCTGATAAAACAAAAAAAAAGTTGTATCATGATAAATGGTAAGTAGAAACTGATGTTAAGACTAAGAAGCAGAACTAATGATATGATCACTTTTTTTCATACCACTGGAAACCCATATTTTCAAAATTTTCTTTATGTTTCCATTCCTAAGAAGTGGTGTCTAGGAACATTGCCGATGGCATTGGTGAAATGGTACTTATGTTGCTTAATTATGGATTTCTGATAAAATTATCATCAGACTGGAGATAACTTGGTTCATTGTTAGTTTTATAGTGTTTGTAAGGTAAAAGCTGTGAGATGTTGTCTTTTAGCTGCTACATTGTATTTAGTTTTCAGTATTCACTTCAAATTAGAGCTTCAAATGGGGAAAGTTTAGAACTTGCAATGTGAGAGTTTATGTGTTTGGGTTAGATGTTTTGGGAATTAGAGAAGCAACATGAAAAGGAGATGGAAAAAGGAAGCTAGCATCTGACCACATAAAACTATACTCAGGAAAACCAGATAGACAGCACACAGAGGGAATTGCTCTGATCATTAGCAGCACAATGGAATAGACCATGTTAGAGTGGAAGCCAATATGACCTTGACTCATGAAGGCCAGATTTAATTCTACATACACCAGGCTAACTGTACTAGTGTGTTATGCTCCAACTGAAGATACAGAGGAGAATGACAGGCATTTTCTAAAGACAACTTCAAGCTGTAACTGATGAAATACATTGTATGACATGCTGCTAGCCATTGGAGATATGAGTGCAAAAGCTGGTCATGAATAGAGGAAGATAGCATTTCATGGGGAGACTGGGCAGTGAAGATATCAACAACAATGGGGAATGCATATGTGACTTCTGTCAAGATTATGATCTGGTCATAGGAAGAACATTATTCCAGAACCAAGATATGTAAAAACTAATGGAATAATATAAAAACTAACAAAAAAGCCTTTAGCCAGGAGGCTAGAAATTGCTTCAAAATACTAGGGGAAGAACAAGAGATAGGCATTGACAGATTCAATCAAGCTTTTAGAGGGACCAGAAAGGAATCATGCACTCACCTCTAAAGTCTTGACCAAGATAATACACTAAAGAGTTTCAGATGCTTTTGATGGTTACATTTGTCATGAACAGAAAGGCTTCTGTTTAGGCAGGTCTTGGTGTGACCACATCTTCATGCTATGGCAGATGCTGGGCCAAAGCAATGGGTGGGATGTACCATGGAGTGCTAACTTTATTGATTGAGAGAAAGTATTTGACAGTATCCACAGAGAATCCTTATGGAAGATGCTCTGCTATTATGGTGTTACTCAAAAGAAGGTGAAGTAAATGTCTTAAGACTCCAGTATAATAAAATGCCTTTCACATTCATTGAAAATCTAGCCATTGTGCTTCTCAAAGCTTAATTATAGTTAGTTTTTCATATCTGGTCCAACACATGTCAGAATGTAAAACTGAATATGATGATAGGAGAGTTGTTTGAATTAATCTTTCTTACCTTTTAATTCTTGTCAAAATTATTATGGCTCAGCTAATCATCCTTCATCCTGATTTTGTCACCTTCATCTACCACTTAAACTTGGTGATTTTTTTCTACTTGATTATTTTTTGGAGTTATTTATTTATATTTTTGTCATTTTGTATGTTTCATCAGTCATGCTTCCTAAATGGTAATCAATGTCAGCTGCCAGGATTAACAAAACTACATTGCAACATAAGAAAACAAAAGTCAAACAAACCTAAAGATAAATTGTTTTCAATTTTATTAATCCCTTTATGTATGAGTGATGATATATTCCCTTATTAACTGTCACTATCATTGCACTTCCAAATTTGTCTTGACACAGTTCTATGTATTTAATAACCCTGTTTATTGTCCTCTGAATCACACCAGGTACCTTAAAAACCAAATAAAGGCTTATGCATACCTAAAACAGATAGGCTTTCTCTTTAGCTCAAACTGTTTATGCAAACATTCTTTAGCAGGATAGAGGTTGCTATGAAAGTAAATGTTGAAAATTATAAACATGTTTAAACTAACTACAAAATCAAGCCAAGATACCAATTTAGAAAGCACACATATGTATGGGGTCATTATATTTACCACCATTTATCTTCTGCTTTTTAGTTTTAATTAATTGGTAAGGAATTATTTATCCTGCATTAGTTTGATGATGCTTGGCTAAAGGTAGGGGGAAATCTCAGTTTTTTGGATTGACTAATACTTTCAATATTGGTGTTAATATTAATTTGGCAAATTTTGTTATATGGTTGATGACAAAGCACCACCATTTCTGTTTGACATGTTTTAATAGCATCTTCTATTTTAAAAAATGATAGGAAATAGCAAGCAAGGCTTTGGTTTCTTCGTCATGTGAAATAAAGGGAGAGGGCAGTGAAAGGAAAAGGCTTCTCCTTTTGACCAGCTTGAAAGACTTAATGTTAAATGTATTTAATATAGGTGTTGGACTTGTTATAGCTCATAAAAAAGAAAAGAAGGTGGGGGTTAGTAGTCAGCACTACATAGATTGGATATGGGAAATTTTGCAAATGGAAACAAAACATTAATATAAAAATCCCTGCTATTTGTTTTATGGGCCAAATGGCTATTCAACCACCACCATCATATAAATTAATGGACTAAAAAAAGAGGAAGCAACAAAAATGGTATTTTTATAGCCTTCTATTTCAAATTTCACAATTAGAAATGTTTTATGTAGCTGTGTCAAATATCAATAAAGAAAATGAAGTGGGGAAGACAATAAAGTTCAAAGCTTCTAAAGAACATGGTTTCACTGACTGCTGAAGAACCCACAAGAGCTTCTGGGATAATGGAAAGCCTATCACTCCACCATTCTGTATTGAATTCAGGATCTGACAACCTTGGAGAAGGGCTGGGGGCAACTGGTTTGTTTCTTTCTGCCTTTACATTGGTCTGCAGTAGAGCTGTCAAGTATCCTATATTGCAAAGTTACTTTAAGTAGTAAACATTTAAATGCAAAGTTGTTTGCTGATCTGATATCAAACCTAGATTTTTCTAAGACCACTAGTTCATTTATCATTCCTATGGTGACAGTGGAGCATTCTGCCCCTAAGATTATATAAGGTATGCTCTAACTTTGTTCACAAGATTCATTCATTCCTACATGCAGTCAAGTTGTGTAAAAAATGACAGTATTTATAAAAAATGGTGTAAGATATTTGCCAAGGCATTAACCCATCAGCAGTTTTCCTGGTAAAGTGAGGTACATGACACCTTTAATCTCTTGGCCTAACCTTCCCCCCCCCTCTTTTTTGCAGTGTCATACACTTAGTGGCTTTTTGCCTTATGTGATTCTTAGAAAAAGAGAAAATAATTAGAGTTGGTCTTAGACTTGAAAACATTCAAATTATAGGATGAAGGAAAGCATTTAGAAGTCAGTTCCACAATTTAGCCATTTGTAGGAAAAACAACATTCAGAGAAATAGTTATTACAAAGAGGTCAAACCCCTGACCATGGGAACTTAGGCAACAATAACGGTTACACGACAAAGAAGAATATGATGATCACTAGATGCAAATAACTGAGCTGGTACCAGTGAGGAAAGCTCATTAGAACACTTTCATGATAACAACACCTAAAAGACCAAAACAAGCCATGTTTCGTCAATGAGGAAAAGTTGAAGAGTAGCAGCAATACCAGGGCCCATAATGAAAATAAGGTCTTCGTGATCTGTATTATTCTACCCCTGCTACCGTTTCTCGAGATTACAGTGCAGCTTGTTCGTTTTGTTTTTTTTTGTTTTTTTTTTGTTTTATTTTAATATTATTTGGCT
>RDPX01000112.1:1119829-1148002 GCA_003991215.1 Morbakka virulenta | reverse complement strand
CGATCAATCTCCATAGATACCAGGGTGAGAATCCTCAACTGCTATGTCTTACCTGTCCTGACCTACGGCTGTGAAAGTTGGACACTGACGTCAGACCTGGAGAAAAGACTGAACGCTACTGAAATGTGGATGTTGCGCAGAATGTTGAGAATTTCCTGGACGGAACACACTAGTAATGATGAAGTACTAAGACGAGCTAATTATAGCAGGAGACTCCTGAAAACCATCAGAAAGAGACAACTGTCGTTCCTAGGACATGTAATGAGAAAAGAAGGCTTGGAAAACTTGGCTGTTACTGGTAAAATTTGCGATAAAAGAGGAAGAGGAAGACAAAGAACAACATTCATGAAAAGTTTGTCAACATGGACCGGAGTCAGCGAGAAGGAAATGCTGGAGAAGACCAAGAATAGGATCCTGTGGAGAAGCATGACCGCCTACGTTCTGCAAGGACACGGCACATGAGGAGGAGGACAGGGAACCAACAAGTGAAAGAGATTTGAAAGTTCCTTTCATTGGCAGCAATCACAAATCAGGGCCCGCCACACTGGGGGGGGAGCAGGAGCGTTACGCCCCCAATATTTTTGTAACTAATGAATTTTTTAAAATCGTAATGAATGATTGAATCCAGTTTTTTAAAGGATAATACACAAGCAAAAATTTTCAACTTAATCCACTGTTGATTTCATTACTCTATTGATATTCTGTGAATATTTTTAATGAGTTCATTCCCTTGAATTAATTTCATTTTGTATTCGCATAATAGTATGGTGTTCCAAATAGAACGTTCTAAACAGAATGTCATGCATAATAGCTGTTGTTTCGGAAAAATTGGTGTTTCCATTTCACTGTGGGTTCGGAGTTAGATGTTGAAGCACGCGGAATGACAGAAAATATTAACAGCAACACAAAATGAGTACAAAGCGAGTGACAGATTTTTTTAAATGAAGTAATAAAAGACAAAACGAAGAAAATAATGTACGAGAATAAGAAAAAGCTAACCTGGAATATGAAATAACATCCAGCCTAAGTGAAGAGCCATTGTCTTAAAAAAAACAGGTCAGAGTAGAACAAGAAGAAAATAGCGTTATGAACAATTTCGAACTAAACAACTTTATCTTTAAACTTGAAATCTTGAAATTTTATTATGAAACTTTATTTTCATTGCAATAGAAAGAGCTGATTCATGCGATTGCAACGCGGGGTAGATCATCAAATTTTGTTCAGTACTTGTAAAGTTATGATGGTTTAAAGGTCCAAAAATGAGCCAATTTTTGGCATCATTTTGTCAGGAAACTAGTATGGGAATACATCCCACTTATCACGGCTGGATCAACGTTCTTGAAAACCTATTATGTGCCCCTGAAGCTGACTACATTAGAAATTTGGAAGTACTTCTATTATATTCAAGACTTAAATTGTTTGACAGTCAAGCTCAGCAAGACAGACGCATATCCATATACTTGCATACATCGAACATACACAGATTTGGATAAACATTGACAGACCATTCACTTGTCACATACCGACAGACACTACCTATACACTTGCACACAGTAGCGGACATATGTACATGCACTTCCGTATCTCTGCATTGCTTCAGTCATAAATGACAAATCACCCCATTTTCTCACACTACTCTTTGAGACAAACCTATTGAATAAGTCACATTTCTTTGTTTGACAAAACTTGGAAGGTATGGATGAAAATGTGGAAAAAATATCTTTTGGAAGATAAATGAATTTGAAATTTAACCCGAAGGGGCTCTCTTGCATATGCAAGGTAGATAGATGTGAACGAAACTCACTCAATTTCGTTCCAATGACCGTGGCTGAAAAATGATGCTGCCAGGACATTTGCGGACTGATAACCTTAGATTAGATTTCTTTGCCAAGAAAATCGCCGGCCACACCAGTGAAGGGTATTTACAATTTCTATTTTACGTTTAGAAAGGCACTGTTTGTCACCGTATTGCAGCTTCCTACCATTTCGTTATCCCATTGGTGAAATGATTGACAAAAATACCGTGTAGATCAAGAAAGCTAAACGCAAATATTTGTTGGAGGTCATCAAGTGTTTGAGATACTTGTCACGTTAAGGAATTGCCCTTCAAGGCAATGACGAAAATGATAATTTAACCCAATTGTTACGCCTACTTAGAACTAAAGATGAAAACATTATAAAGCACGTGGATGGCAGTACAGGATATAAGTACACCCATCATGACATTCATAACGAAATCCTGCATATAATGGCATCTCATATGTTGCGTCACAAAATAAAGGACATACGGGAATGTCAATACTTTGCTTTGATTCTTGGCGAATATACTGATGTTACAAATCTGAAGCAGCTGTCATTCAATATAAGAACAGTTGATGGGAAGTTAACTGTAAACGAAGACTTTCTTGGATTTTAATTGATTGATGACATTCGAAGCTCTACAATAGTGAATGCTGTCAAAGACGTTCAGGAAAGATTTAATTTGTGTTTGTCAGATTGCTGCGGGGAAACTTATGATGGTGGCAGCAACATGCTAGGGAAACGTTCAGGGGTTGCAACAATACTGTTATGCAAACAACCAAAAGCGGTTGTAACGCATTGTCAATGGCATTCATTTAGTCTCGCAGTAAAGTCTTTAACAAATGATTGTAAAATTGTCAGGTATACGATGGGTACAGTTGGAGAGATTTGTATCCTCGTCAAATATTCTCCAAAGCGGGAGAAACTATTGTGAAAGATAGTCGAAACATAGAATGCGAGTTGGCAGAAAATGATTTCGGTCCAGAAAAATTAAATAAATTATCTTCTACTCGCTGGACAGTGCGTGTTACATGCTTTCAAAAAGTACTTGACGATTACGAACATTTGCTGAAGTTATAGAGTGAATGTTTAACGGAGACATTAGACTTGGAGACAAAATCACGTATTATCGGATGCAAGAGCCAGATGACATCATCCTCTTTTTTTTGTCTACGTTAAAGCCAAAAATTGTATGGTATGACAGATAATTTATCTAAGACACTTCAAAAGAAAAAAAAATTAGCACTTAGTGGAATCAATTTGTCTAAGCTAACCATCAAAATCAGGGAATGTGGAACGTAAAAGATTTCCTTTCTTTTTTTGAAGTTGTCAAAAAAGTTGCGAGCAAGATGGATTCACTTGAAGAGCCGTCACTTCCAAGAAAAAGGAAACCGCTGGATTATTCTATTTTAACCTTTGTGGAAGGCTATAAAGGTGGTAAAGAAAGTTTCCATCTAGAAGCACCTGCTGATTTCTTTAAACAAATCTATTTCGAAGCTTTAGATACCATTGTCAACGATATCAAAGATAGGTTCCATCAGCTAGGCTATCAAAATTTTTCAAACGTGGAACAGCTTCTTCTTATTGCTATTTCGAAAGAAAATTATGGAGATGAATTAAAGGGAGTTTCAGGAGTGTATGCTGGTGACTTCGATTCTCTTGAAATGAAATCAGAGCTTGATTTGCTTCCAACAATCTTTCAAGAATCGTCACCCTGCAACTTTGACGACATCGTGAGAAACTTGCAATTGGTACCCGAACATCAACGACAACTAATTGGTAATATTTTTACGATCAATAGGTTGGTGTTAACCTGTGGCGCAACATCAGCGACAACCGAGCGCTCATTCCCCATGGCCCGAAGATTTAAATTATGGCTGCGGTCAGCACTGTCTCAAAAGCGGTTCAATGCTCTTTCGATCTTAAATACGTACAAGGAAATTCTTGATGAACTGTCCTTAATTGACATCGCAAATGATTTTGTAGACGGACGATCTAACAGGCAAGGCGAATTTGGTGCTTTTACAGAGAATGATTCACGTTCATAGTTTGTTTTCTAGGTTATGTTATTTGAATATATTTTGTATTAGGTTTTTACTGTATTTGTACCTTGTATAGGTTATTTCTTGTTTCCAAGATAACGAACATTTATGATGTAATTTGATTTTTCCCACTTTTCTTTCTTGATCACGTTAAGATACGTCTTTTACGGTGTTGCTGTTCCGGTGCTGCCTTTGAGGATCACTAAACTGAGCATGACCACCAAGGTGATTCCCCCACCCCACCCCAATAAAAAATTAGTGTCCTGGGCCCTGAAAATTTACCCGTTATAGTAGTTTTAGAGTGAAAGCACTATAAAAGCATGATTATAACAGTTACTTATTGTTTTTCATTCTTCTCGTTTCTTGTGATTTAAAAACTCCATCACAACGAAGTGTTTAAAAGGGATAATGTATTTTGCGCAAGCAAGGAAATTTTGTGTTTCAAGACTCGTCGTGGGGATGGAAGCTGACGCGCCTTGGATGGGAAGAGCTTTTTTGAAGCTTGCTTTAAACTAGCGATGGGGCGCGTCCACACATTTTGTCATTAAGATGGATTCTCATCTTTTAATAATACATTAGTTGCTTCTAATAAATCTTACCATCAAAAATTGTTTGCATTGGAAGCAATTTTTAATGATATCCCATATATTTTTTAAATAATAGAATAGTTACCTAGTAATTGATTTAAACCTCAAAACATAAGCTTTTGTGAACAACTAGATTTATTTGTTGGATCCCTTATATTTTAATAATCGAACAGTTATCTTATGGGGGTTTTTTGTCTTGTGGTTTCTTGTACAGTATTTTACAAAATTTTTAGGAGATTTTTGGCATGGATGAAGTATTCGGATGTCATAATTTACTCAATAAGAAAACTCCGTAATGCAAGCGGGCCTTTGGGCAGGAAGAGCACTTAAATCGCTCTGACTGAAAGAGCTATGTAAAGAGCGATGGGGCTTACTTTTATATAACTGCACGAATAAGATGAACTCTCATATTTTTGTGAGTTACTTCTAATTGATTTAAATCCAAAAACAAAGTCGAAGGTAACCATACCAGTTACTCATGTGAGTAAAAGCACACTGTATAAACCTTTACAATGTGAAGGTGTATGATACATTCTATAACATTTTTTTAATAAGATAGTTCTTAATTATTAATTATTTTTATGGTAACTATTTTTTAGTTTCCGTTTTTATAGTATAGCTTGGAAAATAATTAAGCTGTTTCATCTCAAATGGTAAGATTTGTTTTAATAATGGAGCTTAACAAAAGCACATTCTATGGTTTTATTTTTTAACCCATAAGATGGCTGTCAAATGTTATAAACCATCTTATGTCAAACATCTTATAATTCTCATCTTTTTAAAAAATATTTTTTTAATGTCCATAACCATATCTTGTTATTCCATTTTCATGTATGCATCTCTTATCATCAAAGAAGCTCAATAATATTTTATTGATAGAATAGCTTCCAAGTTGATAAAAATCACCTCTAATGGTTTTCATATTGTGATGGATCAGTTTATTAGAAAATAACACAATCGTATAATCTTCATGTTTGATATTGTTTTTGATAATGTTCTTCTTAACACCTTAAGCAGTCTTTCCATTATTATTATATCATATGGCCCAAGTTTCCCGATTCTTTCGGGAGTCTCCCGATTTTGGAGTTCAACTCCCGATCTTCCGATTCTCATTGAAATCTCCCGATTCTCAAAGAAATCTCCAGATTCCTTAAGAAATTGGTCAATTTGTCTTATTTTTTCATTTCTTCGCGTTGTTTCCATTACTCCATCTTGGTTTTGAAATCAGCCGAGATTACGTTCTTATATTCTATGTTATTTAGACGCGGAATAACATGTCAGATACGTCTATCATTTTCTAGTTTTTGATGTAATGTAGATTATGCCTTAGTAAAAAAACTTTTTGTTATATACGCTTTATGTAAATATTTAAAACGACCTTTCGTGATTCGAAAATCGAATTTTCGAATGTTTAGATATATTCGTCATAAAAATTAACCCCTAGGGACGAAGATCGTTTTTTTAAAAAAGAAATCACATCCGCCGTTTTCACGGCAGAAATTCCCTTAGTTATTTTGAATTCGAAAGTGAATTCGAAAGTGAGATGCAATTACGAAGTATATTCTGTTATCTTCTCATTCTGAAGTTTTGAACGATACATAAACATGTCCGAGAAACGTAAAGCTGGTGATGACGGTCCATCTACCTCAAAGAAAAAAAAATCTGACACGTTATAGTAATGAGTATGAAAAGACGTATAACTTTGTTAGAAAATGTGCTACTTATGTACCAGAACATGAATACAAATTTCACTGTAAAATTTGCAGTGTCGATCTCAAATGTGGTGCAGGAGGAAACAATGACATTGAAAACACGCGAATTCTCCAAAACACAAAGAAAATGCATCAGCAGTTCGCAGTAAGTTTAATAACTTTCATCTTCGTATTGATATCATTGAATTAAAACCATTTCTTAACCTTATTCTTATACATTTTTTTATAGAAACGTTTACAATGGACAAGTTCATTCAACAAAAAGAGGATTCCAATGAAATTCATCCGTCGATAAGAGCAGAGGTAAAAATGGCACTTTTAATTGAGGATCACAATACATTCTTTCGTTTATCAGATCATCTAACACCACTGATACAATCAAAGTTTATAGGCTCGAAAGCTGCTGAAAAGTTCTCAAACTGCTGCAATTGTTAATTGTCTTGGTAAACATTTTCAAAAGGAACTGGTAACTGACTTACGGTCATCTGCATTCAGTATTATGTTAGACGGCAGTAATGATACTGGCTTAGAAAAAATGTTTCCTGTAACTGTTAGAATATTTGCTATCAATTTCAACCGCATAACGACAAAGTTTCTTGACATGAACGCCATGACGGGGAAATATGTTTCTACCCCTGCGGCAATGTCTCAAAGTGTTGACGATTTGTTTTCAAAATTTGAACTTAAATGGTCATCGGTAACTAGTATTGGTGTACATAATACAAACTCAAATATAGAATACATAACTCTAGTGCCAGTAGAGCAAAGGAAAAAAATAAGGACATAGTAATTGCAGGATGTCCATGTCACATATTACATAATGCTGCTGGAAAAGCTGCAATCGAATTTACAAGTGTATGTGGTTTTGATTTTGAAGACCATTGTGTTGATTTGATTTTTGGTTTGATAAGTCTACTAAACGGGAAACCACTTTAAAAGATTATTTTGAGTTTTGTGACTCCGAATATGAGGAGGTTATTAAATACGGTTCAACTCGTTGGTTGTCCTTAGAACGATGTGTAAATAGAGAGTTAAAAAAATTTGAAGGCTTAAAATCGTATTTCTTATCTGAAGGAGAAAATGATAAAAGATTCCAAAGGCTTTCGGAAAGTTTTAGTGATCCTATGACCGAAATCTGCTTTTTTTGCAAAGTGTGTACACCCTTATTTACGAATTTTAACCATTTCCTTCAAAAAGAGGAACCGTTAGTATACTTTCTGCACGATGAAATGTAAAAGTTTATGAATAAGTTGGCTGCACGCTTTATCGAGCCAGAATTTATTCAACAGCTTAATACTAACAATGAATCGTTCTCAACTCTTGATGTCACCTTGTGTAACCAAAAGGATGATGGTAATTTACATATCGGTTTGTTAACAAAGTCCCGTTTGAGAAAGCTTATGGAGGAAGATATTGATAATCATCAGGTGGATAAATTTTATGATAGCGTTCGAAAATTTTACGAAACAGCTTAAATGTATTGCGTAAAATGGCTACCACTAGATAATCTTCTTTACAAGAATTGCATTTTTGTAGATTTTGAAAAAAAGGTGTCAAGTAATTTCGATCAGATAGTTTCAATCAAAGTTCCCTACGTTACATAATGAACTGGGTACTGATCCTCAAAAGCTCGATACTTGTTAGAAAGAGTTTATGATGTATCAAGGTTTAGTACGAAATAACATTCCTAATCACATCTGGAACGACGCGAAAGTTAATGAGAAACCCGAAAAGCAATATTATCGGATGGACATAATTTGGGCATACTTAAAGGACAATCTTCCATTGTTAAGCTCAGTGGCTTTGTCGATACTCACTATTCCGCATAGCAACGCTGCTGAAGAACATGTTTTTCCCATGATTAACCCAAATTCTCCCAATGTCTACAAAAGTAGACCTCTAAGCCAATGCTTGTTTTATGGACACATGGAGCATATTTGGCATTAAATTATGTCCCTCGTTATTTCAGGATAGATGATAGGCAAGATGAGCTATAAACTGATATTTAGTTTGGTACTATGTGTCAGTATAAGATATAAGAATTGTGCCAAATTTCAAAAAAATCTGAACTGCCAACCACGTTCTGCACTTTGCTGTGTTGGCGAGGTAGCTGGCAGTAAAGATGGTTTTAAAGTTTGTATTTACACTTTACAAGGGTGATTCTGTCTAATAAACATACTTTTATTTTGTTATTGAACGTTACACAAAAAGTTCATGTCAATAAATTTTGAAGTCTACAATTGTAGACATTGGTAGAAAGTGTTAGCATATTCAAAATTTTAAAAAATTAAAAAATTGAGACTCGTATTGATATTTCCTGTCGATTCTAGTTTGGAATACTTAACACTTAGTTATGTAAATGGTGTTCTGACTAATATGACTATTGTTATGATTAATATCAATTTCGAGGGGCTTTCCAGTATAAATAGATGGGGACGCTGGTGTATTGAGAATCGGTACAGTATTTTGAAACCACAGAAGCATTCTTTTACAAATATAGCACAATGATAAGCTCAAATCAAGAAGTTTGTTGCAATTGTCTTGACTGACGTGGGTACGCTGCAGGATTTTCTATAACATTGTTTTATCATTAGTATAAATGACGAATGATGAGATGACGAATTTTGTAGGATTGATTTTCTTGTCAGGATATAATATCCGCTTGGCTGAAGCTGACTACTGGAGCAAGGCAGCTGACCTTGTTTGCGATATATTTCCTGAAACAATGAGCAGAAATAGATTCCAGGAAATAAAATCGGTTTTGCATACTGCCGACAATCAATCACTTGGAATATGTATCCGCCTATGAAGGTGCCTCTGAAAATTATTCTAAAACGGAACAACTAGGAATGTAAGTCGTCAAAACTGCTGCAGCAGTCTGCAGTGACTCTTCTGAACACCATTTATTTTTTGACAACTTTTTCACTTCGTATGATCTCATCAAGCATCTAAAGAACGAAGGTTTTCGTGCGACTGGCAAATTACGAGCTAATAGAATGGCTGGCTGCCCAGTCGAAGACGTTCAAAGTATTAAACGTTTACTACGTGGCTCATTTGACTACCGCTCAGAGGGAGACATCGAAGTAGTAAGATGGAATGACAATGCTGTCGTCACATTATGCAGCAATGCTGTAGGTGTGCAGCCTCTCGGTGAAGCAAAACGGTAGGTAAAAGGTAAAGGCAAGACATCTGTATCCCAGCCTGCTGTAGTAAAAGCTTATAACAGGGGAATGGGAGGAGTAGATTTGGTTGACCGTGCCCTGTCTGATCTTAGACCGATTGTTAAGGGGAAGAAATGGTATTGGCCATTAATTGTGAATGTACTCAACTTGTTGATGGTCTTTTCCTGGCGTCTATATCGCTTAGTATCCAATGTTGCGATTGACCAGAAATCATTTCGACGCAACGTTGTGTCTATCATGGTGAAGAGGGCCATCCCACGACCATCAGCTGATTCTAGATCTGGTCCTTCTCACGACGTTCCAATTGAAGTGCGATCTGACAACACTGGCCACTATCCAGAGTCTGGTCCTGTAAGAAAGTGTGTTGTCTGCCGACGAAGTTGCCGAAATAGGTGCGATAAGTGCAAGAAGAGCATGCATGTCAAGCTTTGCTTTCAGCTCTATTATGAAAAATGACTTATCCAAAAATAGCTGAATTGGCTTCTAGACTGTCTCATTTTATGATTGTAGCATTTTAAATAGCTTGAAAAGATGTAAAGATCATCAATGTAAAACACAATGAGTTGTTTTCAATTGCGTTTTCACACTTGCTTTTTCTAACAGATCCTACCAATGTCTACAATAGTAGACATAGCTAAAAGACACCTTTCCCATCAAAGGATTGCAATCAAACTTTTTACACATCTATTCTAGCCTGAGGCGGATATTTACACCAATTTTGGTAATAAAAGAAGTTAGGGGGACATGGTTGGGAGAATATGGGTTAAGAAAAACAAAACAACATTTCGATCTAGTCTCAATTTAAAAACATCGCTGAATTCAATCATGTTAATTAAAATGAACAAAGAAGAAAGCCTCGTACTGTGTTATCGCATTACTTTAACACCTGAATTATTGAAAAATGTAAAACTGCTTGTGACGATTACAACAAACAGCTCCTTGAAGCTGATGGAGAATGCAGCTCCACTAGTAAATAACTTGGTTTTTATAAGTTTGTATATATATGACTTTATACGCCTTGACACCTCAAGGTAATAGTTTTTACGATACGTTTATATTGTTTTTTTTCTTTTGTAGAAATTTGACCTTAAGAACTTTAAGTTATTAATGACTTATGTGATAATACTGACGATTTCTTTTCAAAAATTTTGTCAATTTCAACTGACGAAAATTTAAAATTAAAATTTAGTAGGTTTTCGATTCGTTTTGCGTAAATTTTTATTTTTGGAAATACTTGTACGTACATAATGTTTATAACTAGAGGGCTTGTTGATTCACGCGCAAGCGATGAATCTTTTATGTTGTATTAAAAAGGTCAAAGGTTTTCTTCGTTTCTTTTTTTTCCTCGGGGTTTTCGATTTTATTGCATTTTTTTTAACGGATATGTTTTCTAGTTCATAAATCTTGAGTAGTCATGGAAACAGAAATAAAAAGTTATAGATTTGTTTAGTTATATATCGCGTATTATCTATCTTGCTTTATCTAGCCTCGTTCCCCGTTCCCCGTTCCTCGTTCTCCATCGAGAATCACCTGCCCAGTTTGTAGTGATATAATTTTTAGCTTCGCATTTTGGTCATTGGTGTTTCAACTTGCGTATCAAAGATAATGCCGTGAAGACCAAAATATCAAACAAAATTATGAATTATATTATCAATTAATATTATTATTGATTATATAATCAATAATATCATTGTCTGTAAAGGTTGATTTTAAGCCGAAAATCTTCTTATTTCAGAGTGAAATCTGCAGAGCAAACCCCCAGTTGTATTTTGTTAAGTCTCCCGATTTTCAGACATTTGAACTTGGACAGTATGTTATATAAAAATGCTTTACAACGTTTGTGTACTTCAGTCCCTTGAATATGCCGGGATCAACCTATGATCCTGGGGCTAAGTTATAGATAGAGTTCTTCTTAGTACATGTGCAGTTCCAAGAAACACCGTTTTCTGCAGTTCTTCGATTCTAATATTACCAGGTATTTGTTCAATATATCGATTTATTCCTTTTCTAATAAGTCCAAGAGCTCCTATTACAACTGGAATGACAGTCGTTTTAGTGCTCCACATTTTGTTGATTTCTATTTCGAGATCTTTGTCGAAATGCCAGTTACTCATCTCCTTTGTCGCAACATTTCTTTTTGATGGTAAAGCCATATCAATTAAAGTACAAAAACTCTTTGATTTTTCCTTGATTACAATACCATTATTATTATAATTATAATAATAATAATTATTATTAATATTAATAATACCATTCTAGCTGTTGAGCGGTGGCGTATAGACGTCTCTGTACACGGCTTTTGTTTAATCACAAAATTTTTGCCTAGTTTTTTAATATACCAAGTACAATTTTATATCAATAGACCCGTCGTCGTACAAGGATTTATTGGAAAATGTTTGAGTTGCGCCTTCGATATTTTTTTTACATTATTTGTGGTTTGTAGTTTCTGTGGAAAGAAATCTTAATCTCTTGGACGCCATAACTGCAGATGTAAAGGGCGGCTACAGGAAAACAGTTGCAGTCCCAATGGAGAAATTAACTTACCTTTCTTTGGGAAAAACAGTGGGGACAGTTGTTCCGCTATTTTGACAATTGATGTTAAATGTTCATGCAGCAAAGTGTGTGAAGAATTGAAAGGCTTAAGAATTCACCAACGGAACTGTAGAGTAATTTGAGATTTTGAGGAAGACACGCTTGAGCAAATACCTGAAGATATTTTAAACAACAATGAACCAAAAGCAACATTGTCAAGTGGAGAACAGCTTGAAATTAAAGAGGGTATACGTCTCCCAAGTTTAAGTGAACAATGGGAAATTACTAATAGGTATTCAATGTATTTTTGGATCTNATGCCAGTTACTCATCTCCTTTGTCGCAACATTTCTTTTTGATGGTAAAGCCATATCAATTAAAGTACAAAAACTCTTTGATTTTTCCTTGATTACAATACCATTATTATTATAATTATAATAATAATAATTATTATTAATATTAATAATACCATTCTAGCTGTTGAGCGGTGGCGTATAGACGTCTCTGTACACGGCTTTTGTTTAATCACAAAATTTTTGCCTAGTTTTTTAATATACCAAGTACAATTTTATATCAATAGACCCGTCGTCGTACAAGGATTTATTGGAAAATGTTTGAGTTGCGCCTTCGATATTTTTTTTACATTATTTGTGGTTTGTAGTTTCTGTGGAAAGAAATCTTAATCTCTTGGACGCCATAACTGCAGATGTAAAGGGCGGCTACAGGAAAACAGTTGCAGTCCCAATGGAGAAATTAACTTACCTTTCTTTGGGAAAAACAGTGGGGACAGTTGTTCCGCTATTTTGACAATTGATGTTAAATGTTCATGCAGCAAAGTGTGTGAAGAATTGAAAGGCTTAAGAATTCACCAACGGAACTGTAGAGTAATTTGAGATTTTGAGGAAGACACGCTTGAGCAAATACCTGAAGATATTTTAAACAACAATGAACCAAAAGCAACATTGTCAAGTGGAGAACAGCTTGAAATTAAAGAGGGTATACGTCTCCCAAGTTTAAGTGAACAATGGGAAATTACTAATAGGTATTCAATGTATTTTTGGATCTGTTGGGTTGAAACATTCGACGATTGATTCTGTTATTAGATTCTTGAACAATTCAATTTATGACCACTTTAAAGATAAATGCGAAACTACAAATAAGAACTTCGACGAAGGGTTCCAAAGGAAATATCAAGACCACGAAGTTAATCAATTAAAAAGGGACTTGAAATCACGTAAAAGAAGCAACGCATCAGTCATGGAAATCAAGTACGTTTCCCATTTGCTTTGCCGAAAACTAACTTCTTCCCATTACAATCACACTTTTTCTAACCACGATAACCTCATCTCCAAAAGCTTTTGGAGCTACATAAAGCCTGTGCTGCAAAAAAGCTCTATAATTCTTCCAACCTTCTCTAAAGTCTGTTGTACCCAATATTTTTTAAAGATACTCACATCGACAATTCCCAACAAACACTTAAAAATTCCATCATGGATACCGTCTTTTAACGAACCCGAGCACCCTTTCAACACTGATCCTCCATCCTATAAAAAAATCACATCAGTTATTCGTCGTATGAAGTCATCTGCCTCACCATGCCCACTAGATAAAATATCTTTTATCTTATCATTTAGCTTTTAACGATGTCCCTATCTGCGGTCTTTCCTCATAGAAATAATTAAAACCATATGGATTTCTGGCAAAGCTCCTCCTGAATGGAAAAAGGCCTGTACGATTTTAATACATAAGAGGGGTAACACCGATGACCCTTCTAGCTTTCGGAAAAGTACAACCAACTTAGTTTCTCACCTCACGATAAGAACGACCTCATGTTCAATCCTGTACACCGATTTCAGTTTGCAGATGAAGATGCGGTCATTACAAGTGGGGAAAGAGCGAACCAGCTTCTTTTAAACTGTTTTTCTCGATGGTGTCAATGGGCCAACATGAGCATAAGGTTTGATAAATGTGACACATTAGGAATTAAAAAAATTCACAACAAGATATCTTCAATTTCAACCCAAGCTTTTTATTAATAATGAAACTGTACCTCCAGTAGCAATAGGAGATGCCTTTTAGTATCTCGGAGGTTACTATGACTTTGAAATGACCAATCAATCTCACAAATCCAAGCTTCTGTCTATTTTTCTAGATCTTCTTAAACAAATTGATTCTTTACCCATCCGCCCAAAACACAAACGGCTCCTCTATATAGTGAATTTGCCCTCCCAAAGGTTTCCTGACACCTTACTGTTTCAAATGTTTCTAAAAAGTGAGTAGCAGAAAATCTCGACAACCTGGTCTCTAAATACAAACGCCAGTGGCTTGACCTGCCTTTAAGTGGCACTCTTAGCTCCATTATTCTCTGCAAAAATCAATTTGGACTCAATTTGCAGCTACCTACCACAAAACTTCTACAGTGCCAAACTGTCACCCATAGACGATCTGAAGTCGTCACCAAATCATAATATCCGAACATTGAAAAAACACAAGCAGTAGTACCAATATACAACACGATATTTATAAAAATGCAAAAGAAGTCTTGAAAGCTGTGCAGACAGAACAGAAGGAGCATTTGCAAAGTCATCTTACTACTCAAGGTACCATTCTCTCATTTCTCTTTGACAACGCAACTTCAAAATATAACAAGTTTTGGTCTAAAGTTCAAAGTAAGCTGCCAAAAATATCTTTAGCTTTACCATTTGTTATTTGAACAACACCCTTGCAACTCGCAAAAATCTATCAATGCAAACCACACTCTTATTGCTCTTCCTGCTTTGAACCAGAAACTTTTCTACGTGTTGTCGCCGGCTACAAAATGTACCTTAAGGAAGGTCGTTATCTTTGCGACACAACTCAGCATTACAGTTTTTAGCAGGTTTTCTCAAATCTCTTGAAGAATGTACAATACACAATGATATCTGTGGATTCTTATCGCCATGCATTATAACTGGAGATGCCTTACGGCCTGATTTACTCTTAGACACTCCACAAAAACAGCTATACACACTTGAATTGACAGTTGGGTATGAAACAAACCTTGATAAATATGCTTCTCGCAAATATGAAAAATATTGTTCTTTGACTTGTGATTTACATTCCAGCAAGTTAGCTTCGTAAATCTTTTTATTAGCACTTTAGGTATATTCCGTCAATCTTGTATTACTTTCAGAGACATGCGCTTTGAACATCGACAAAAACCACGGGCGCTTTCTTTCAACCAAATTCTCTAATATAATCATTCGTACCACATACTACATGTTCTGTCGTAGAAACCAAACATGGACAAACCTTGTATTATTGTCATTTTATTAATTTTGTTAATAATGTATTTAATTTTGTTGAATAGGCAAGCCAATGCAAACTACCTTGATTAGTGAGGTTTGTAATTGTATGTGTTCGGACGAAAGAAAAAAGATAAGAGGTTTCCATTATTATTATTATTCTAAATAAAACGGTACATTTTACTTCTTAACTCTAAAAATTTAGTTATTAGAACACTAGTAGCTTCATCTTTAAATTTACTGATTTTTTTAATTAGTATTAACTTAATATTGTGACTCTTCTGGATAATCACTATTATCAAATTTCTGTTTATCATTCCAAAAGCCTTGATATACATCATCAGCCTCTATTTTCTATGTGAAAGAACCGGTATCTGTGAAAAGCAACTGAGCCTTGTCACCAAATTTATCTTTGATATAGTTATAATGAAAGCCATACATTGATGATTTGCTAATATCTAAGACATACATGCCTATATCGTCCGCCCTGTTTAAGGTTAGTGTTCCTCTAATCTTGTGTACAACAATTAAATTCTCATTAATAACCTTATTACTAACATAAGTTGGTTTACTAGCATGTTTTATTAATTTACCTTTATCAGTGACAAGTCTCACATCAACTCTCTTTCTTAAATTTTCCATAGGCTTTCCAATTATACTGTTATTCATTAGCATGAAAAAGTATTTTTCAAAGCGTGAGTTCTTTTCTTATTTTTTGAATTAATATATTATTTAAGCAAAGGAGACTGATAAAATTCTGCAACTTTATGAACTTTTGTCACTTTCAAACCAAAATCTAAATATAATTCTAAGTTCCTATTATGTAGAACATACTTTCCTTTATTTTTTAATGTAGGAATCAATTTATGAACAAGACCTGTTTAAATATTTTATTTATCAGCTATTTTTTTTTTTACAATATGGAGATAGCATATCTTCTGTCACTGCAATCTTTTCAGGTCTTCGAGGATAATCATTATGAAGATTTTGCAACTTGTTTGGGTACTCCATATCAACTTATAGAACTAATCCTTTCTTTCTATCTTTATCATATTTAAATAGATCTATCCTACTAATTTGTTTTTCAGATAACCATATAAATCCTCCAGTTGGTAAATACTGACTCAGAGCCCATCTATATCGATTATTAACACCCAAACACATGATATACTTTGAGGGCCCCTTTTCATCATTTTCTTTCATATATAGGTTATTTGCTTTACCATATCGATTGCCTATATATATGAAATACAATCCGCATTTCTTTTTCAACAAATTAATACATATCAATATCAGTCATCTTAAGCATAGCATCCCATGATAAACCTGGCGATGTAAAATAATGGCAAGGATCTAATTTTTAATACTGTATACATGTTTTTCTGAAGTTTTCAAACATGTCAGAAAGCAAAAGGATATCTTATTTAAGGTTTAAATCATGGTATTCACCTAAATATTTTAATTTAAAAGTATTCCATACATTTTGAGCATGTTGATTGTCTTTATCACTTATATTTTCATCATTGAATACACTGTAAGATTCTTTTTTGTTTGTTAATTCAACTTTAACAAACTTACTAAATGAATCCATAAAATCATAAGAATATATGCCTTTATGTTTCATTAATTCTACCTGTTGTTTATTTCGGAATTCTACTACTTGACATAAACTAAAAACTATCAAAAATTTTTAATTATTTCCCTTATTTGGAATCACATTAATATTCATTTGACACTCCTTTCCTTTCTTATTTTTAAAAGAGTATTTTTTTAGCTATTTGTATAATATTCTGCATAATAAAATGACTATCATATCCTCTCAAATTATGGAATATCATAGGTATTTATAATCTGTCAAGATCAATTCTTGTTATTAAATTTTTCATCAATAATAATGTTTTTATCATGACAAATTACAGTCTTGATGAGCAGATTCTCTATATTTTGTAGTTTTGTGACAATGATCTCTAACAAAGATATTTTTGTCATTATACCTTTTTTCATAGATATTACATTGATCTGCTTTTTGAAATTGCTTCTCATCCATATCAGTCATTTTCAGATGGTAATTATTTTTTCTTAATAACATTCTTGCAATATTTAACCTCGTCTACCATTTGTTCTAAAAGATTATAAACAGCTTTATCACCTCTATATATTTGAGTTCCTTTGGTGTATTTATCATCATAGCAGCATACCACTTTACAAACATATCAACAATCTGTGTGCTTTTGATATTTTTAGTATATGATTCATTATTATTCTATGCAAATCCTTGTATTTTTTCTGTTAATGCTTCAAAATCGCTATATATGACAAAATGGTATTTGTTATTGTTTGTGATTCTTATTAAATTGAAGAAATAATTATCCTTATCAGGCATTTAAATAGTCTGAGCACCATTAATTTTTAAACAGTTATCTTTATGGTTTGCCAACTCTCTCGGAACTGAAGCATTGTAAACAATGCACGCCGAAATGTTTTCTATTCTTATTTTTAGTTTGATTGTACATTAGTTTATTAAAATTTTTCATTCAAATATAATATTGTTTTTAATCTTCTGTTATTAATAAAAAAGTTCATCTGATTTTTTACTTTTTGTTTTGAGGTATAAATTGGATATACTGCTTATTTTCATATCCAAATACATTAATATTAATATCACTCTCTTTTTAAATTTTATTATACGGTTTTACTGTACTTGGAAATTCTATTCCCTTATAATCTAAATTTTGTATATGTGTCTTATGAACTGGTTTAATTTACGGAGAATCTTTTTCTTTGTGGGTTTAGATATCTGATGGGATACCATCTAAAATAATCATTATCCTTGTTTTTCAAATTGATCTTATATTTTCTATCATACAGTTCTTTTGATAATTTAATATAAGAACGACCCTGTAAAGCCAGACATTATATATGTTTAAATAACAACTGTTTATTTCCCAATTTAAAGCTTGTGAAATCCAACAATGAACTTTATTTGAACTATCTTCTTGGATAGATTCTAAAGATTTTTATATTTGAGTTTGTTTTATTACAGTTAATGCTTTATTATTAAAATAAGCTGTTTTATAAATTATACCATTTCCTATATCATCATAATCATCATTCCCTGATGAGCATGTTTATGAATAGTAATTTTTAAAGTTTCATATAATTTAGTACCTTTATTTGATTTCAGTATTTTTTCAATAAAATAGTTTAATGCCAACCTTGTTTGAGTCAGTTGTTTTAAAAGATCTTTATTATTTCTAATACTAATTTCATAAAATTAAACAAATTTTTAAAGCTTGACATGTTTCAGTTATTTTAGTTTGTGGTAATGGGATTTGTTTATCTATAAATTCAGGTGGTGGAAAAATGACATGATCTTAATATTCCTTTTTGATGTTTTACTCATCTCCTTCATAATATAATAATGTAATATCTCTTTGAAATACTCTTTATATTTTTTCGTTATATCATTCAATGAAATCCAACTATTAAATTTAGCAGAATAATCTTTCCATGATACGTAAGCTTTATTCTTAGTTTTCTTTATTACTTTGTCAATTCTATATATTTCTTGTTCAGATTTTAATAGTTCCTGTTCATAGAAACTACTCTGTTTATCCTAATTATTGAAATCTTTTGGTTTATAAATGACTGGATTTGAATATTGGATCTTATCAATTTGAAATAACTCTTTTGATCAATTTTCTGTATATCCTTCATCAAAAGTCTTTCTTTTAAACCTAGATATTCGAACTGTCAAAGACCTCTGTGCAGGAGTAAAGAGTTTGACCAGAAAATTCAAACCTAGCATGAACACTGTGAAAGAAGATGATGGAACCATTCTTTATGAGAGTGAAGAAGTAAAAAGGCGATGGTAGGAATATTGCACTAAATTATATCAGAAAAATTATGACATTAATGAACCACAACTTCTACTCTTTACTGATAAAAAACCCCCACCTCCGTTGTACTCAGAGGTTGAGAAGGCAATCAAGGAACTCAAGAATGGAAAAAGTCCTGGTGTTGATGAAATTGCGGCTAAGTTAATTAAGAATGGTGGGGATCATATCATAACCTACTTTTATAAACTCTACACATTGATTTGGAACAAAAAAGGATAGCTAGATGACTGGGTTAAATCAATTTTTGTACCAGTACCAAAGAAAGGTGACATTCAACAATTTTGTAGCAATCGAACCATTGTACCCGGAACTGGGACACGAATCTAAATTCTCAATCTCAAAATGATTATAGAGAAAAACCGAGAGTATGAAAAGAATGTATTCTTGTGTTTCATTGATTACAGAAAAGCCTTTGACATGGTCTCTCATAATGTACTGTGGAGTGTAATGGTCATTATGGGATACCAAGCCCGTATTATTGGCCTAATTAAACAGCTGTATGAACAACAAAAAGCAGCAGTCAGAACATCTCATGGCCTAACAGACTGGTTTACAATTAGGCAAGGTATTGCCAGGACGTATTATTTCCCCGCATCTTTTCAACATCTATAGGTGGTAGAATTATTACTAATCTGAGATATGCAGATGATATTGTTTTAATAGTCAGTAGCATGAATGAATTACAGGACTTAGTTAATAGAGTAAAAGAGTCAAGTTTGCAGTTTGGACTTGCACTGAATTCGAGTAAAACAAGAGTTATGAAAATAGCTAAGAACAACCAGAATGAGAATGACGCAGAGCACATTAGAGTTAATAACAAAATAATTGAAAATGTAAAAGAGTTTGTGTATCTCGGAACACTTATCACCAACAATTATGATGACACAAAAGAAATCCGCCGAAGTTTATGTATAGCAAAAAGTGCAATGGTCTCATTAACAAATATATGGAAAGACAAAAGTATTACGATTACTACAAAGAAAAGACTGTTACATACATTAAGGCAAATTAGTAGTAATCGGAATATCGTGGATAAAGTTATTAACGATCAGAGTGATATCAGAAATTATTTGAAAATGAATGAAAAACTATATTATTAAAGATAAATTAAAAGAGAGTAAAAAAGTTATAGCAGGAAATGAATTATATGGTGAAGGCGTTAGATCTTATAAACAAAAGCCAAAAAAAGCCTATGAAGTTTATAGAAAAGGTAATTATGGTCAAATTCTTCTTAACTATCCAAAACTGATGGATCTTATTGAAGCTCATAAGGGTGGAAAAATCATATAGAATGATAAAACTGATAAATCAACAATTGGTCTTCTAACAAAAGGATACAATCCTAAAGATATTTAACAAAAGCAAAACATATATTCAATAACTTGAATATGTTAAGTAGTATACCAAAACATAAATCTTCATAAGAATAAATTGATTTGAGGTAATATGATTTATCACAACAATCCAAGTGATCTAGTGAAACATCTACATCTTATAAGTGCTTTCAGACTTGCTGGAAATACCACTTGTTAATGAGTCATGGATGATTACACTGGTCTGCAAAGTTTTAAAGGTCAAGCATGTGATAGATGATTCTAGGGTAGTTTGCTATGCACTTACTTGTATTTACAAGCATTCAAAATCCAAACCTCACACTCCTTTTGTCCAATCAGGTCATGTTTTTGAGATACGAGGTTGTAAACGAATTGTTATTAACTCCCTTTAGTGCTAATTATTACTTTTAATTTTGAATTTAGTGCTTGACAAAAATCAAGCATTTTATCTAACAAACGTCAGAAAATAAAGGCTATAAATTACACAAAAGCTAATAATGGATGAAGGACCTTTTTAGTGACTTTCTTTTGTGCTGAGTAGTCACCGCATCTCGTTTCAAACACCAATAGTAGTCTGCAAGAAAGTTCACATCCCACCATCCTTAGTAGCGTTCTTCCATGACACGAATGCCCTAGTGGACTTTTTCCTGTTCTTCATTTAAGTCTTCACAGTTCTGAGGGAAATAATCTAAGTGGGACCGTACAAAGTTCCTTTTTACTGAGATGTAAGCCCCTAGTTTTTAAAATTTGTTCAGGAGTTCATCGACTTCCTTCTTGTATTCTGTGCTCCGATTGTTTTCAAGAAAGTTTGTAATTAATGACTTAAATGACAGCCAAGTAGACAGCTCAGCTTCACTCAGGGCATCATCGAACATTGAGTCCTTCATTAGTTCCTGTATCTGAAGCTTTTTAAAGCTTCCGAGGAAACGTCTGCTGAAGAAAAGCAAACCCTTTGCCTCCCCTGTCCATTGCCGTTACAAAGTCCTTCATAAGTCCCAGTTTGATGTAGAAGGGTAAAAGTAATATCTTGTTAGATTCAACAATAGCGCGAGACTGAACATTGTGCAAACAAGGCTCTTACACGTGTCTTGGTGGCTATTCTTATCTGATAAAATGTTGCTCATAAGCCCAACTGTCCAAAAAACACAAAAAGCATGTATACTTTGTGTCCCCACTCTGTAGTTCTAAAACAAATCCAACAACCTTAAGATCTCACAGATTAACCAACCATGGCCATGGTAGTTTGGAACAGACAGCAACTGATCCATGTAGTCGTCGGTTTCTTTTATTTGCAAAGAATGACTAAGTGGAATCAAAGAGTATTTATTTCCACCATGAAGGAGAACTGCCTTGAGACTTCTGCTGGATGAGTCGATGAAAATTTTCCATTCCGTAGCAACATAGTTNTGTAAACGAGAGGCTATTAACAACTACAAATCGTAGAAAAATGGCTTTTATTGGACACATACTAAGGGGAAAGGACATAACCAGTGATTTATTATTTGGAATGGTTTATGGCACGAGAGAGAGAAGACCGAAAGTTAGAAATAGCGACAACATTAAAGAGATTTCTGGTGGAAGAAGTATGGTTCAGTTGTACAGAGTGGCGCAGAGTAGAAGGAAATGGAGAGCCACGCGGATTATTATTTTGAACCTCCCGTTAGATGATGATGATGATTCAAACTTTATCAACTATTTAAAGATTTTGGTTTCTGTTTTAATATTTGCTTACCACCATATAAATTAAGATAAAGAGTTCCTTGATCCTTTTTCATAGATGGTTCTACAGGTGTCATTTTAATACTAGAAAATTGTTTCCACATTTTGTTCTTTATTGTTTGATTCCATCTTTCAACCACTGATGATTTTTTCATTCTCAGTGGAATATAGATATATTCCATTTCTCTCTAATAGGTCATTCAAATATTTATTATAGAACTCTTTCTGTTTATCAGTCCAAAGGTATTTAGGAATTCTATCTTCCTTAAAGATTATTTTAAAAGGTTCAACTATATTTGTACCAGTCTTATTTTTAATAGGTAAAATTCATCCATATTTACAAAATATATAAATCGTCATAAGTAGGTACTTATAACCTTTGTTAAATCTACTGAATTTCTGCATATCAACAAGGTCTGCACACCATATCCAGTCTTTTTTTCATACTATACACACGTCGTCGAGTGACTTTTCTTATTTTAGGTTTATGAAGTATATTTGCTATTTGTATTTTCCAGTATTTACTCGATGACCTTTTCTGTTTTTTGGTAAACCTAAACCAAGTGTTTGCTTTGTATTGATTACATTTTTAGGTACCATAGCCCTTTTGGCACTTCACCATAAGAAATTTTGTTTAATGAATTGACCATATCTCGATCACATTAATCTTTTAACTTTTTACCAAGACGATAACAGACATCAGGTGAAGAACTGATTTCATCCACCTTGTTATATAGTTTAACATGATATTCAGTAGTATTACCATTAGCATCATATTTAAACTGTTTATCAAGAGAACTATAACGTCCAAGATATTTAGAAGAGCCAGATACCAACCATTCTTTGGTCCTGGTAGCTTCCCGATAGCTTTATAGATATCAAATTCACCTCTTATATTCTTTAAGAAATTGCTCTTCTTTTCCTCACAAATAACACAAGTTAATTTAAGAATCATTCTATCACCCCAGGATGTTACATATCTATCATTTAAATTACTAGTTTGTTTCTTGCATTTCACAAAATAGCTAGCCATATGTTATACGTTAGACATTTTAATTGAAATTCTTCTTACAGCTTTTTTTTCTTTATCAAGAAAAAGAAACTAATATGGATTCACTTTATCAAATTTTTTTGGGTCTATGATATTCTTTTCAGCAATTAGATGACAATGGATTTTTGTTGGTGGTGGTTAAAGCATCATATTACTACACTGACTGCAATTTAAAGAGATTTTCTGATGTGCATCATAACATAATTGACTTGAGTAAATTGGTGATATATTATGGTGTATCCAATTGGTGAAATGATTGTCTTATATTGCTCTGCTATATGCATTGAGCACTTTTTGATACGAATACACAATATTACACAAATATATATATATATATAAATAGGTGTTATATCCAGTCCAGACGTTGGCGGTCATCGTTCTCCCCAGATTGCTATCTCTCATCAAATATAGCAGATCAATACTATATTTATACTAGTATATTAATAGACAAACGTTAAATCAACACTTATTTATCACGCCTAATATACAAATAATATAATCACATTTGATAACATCAAGATAAGTGTTAAATCAAAATTTATCTGTAACCTACTATATATGAATATTATTAATCTAAAAAGGAGAGTAGAGAAGAACCTTGAAATTGAAAATGTGAAATGTAGGATCAGAAATGAAGTCAGGAATTATGAAGATATGCCTGAAGATCAAAGATATCAAAATTGAGTCAAGTTTAAACCAATAACAGATGCTTAACTTGATGTTAAGGAAGCTGATGATAAGAGACAGGGTCAATTGGTTGAGGATTTGAAGAAGGGTAAAAAAGAATGAACTAAAACAATTAATTTGAATAGTAGAGTTAAACAGGATTCATAGCTAGTATGGAAATGATATAAATTTTGAAGAAGCTCAAGGGATTAGAGTTAATGATCTTGATCCAACATTAAGCGAAACACCAAAGAAAGATGATGGTTCTTATTAAATCTTTTAACAGTAGGCAAATTAGTAGTAATCGGAATATCGTGGATAAAGTTATTAACGATCAGAGTGATATAAGAAATTATTTGAAAATGAATGAAAAACTATATTATTAAAGATAAATTAAAAGAGAGTAAAAAAGTTATAGCAGGAAATGAATTATATGGTGAAGGCGTTAGATCTTATAAACAAAAGCCAAAAAAAGCCTATGAAGTTTATAGAAAAGGTAATTATGGTCAAATTCTTCTTAACTATCCAAAACTGATGGATCTTATTGAAGCTCATAAGGGTGGAAAAATCATATAGAATGATAAAACTGATAAATCAACAATTGGTCTTCTAACAAAAGGATACAATCCTAAAGATATTTAACAAAAGCAAAACATATATTCAATAACTTGAATATGTTAAGTANTTCAGCAATTAGATGACAATGGATTTTTGTTGGTGGTGGTTAAAGCATCATATTACTACACTGACTGCAATTTAAAGAGATTTTCTGATGTGCATCATAACATAATTGACTTGAGTAAATTGGTGATATATTATGGTGTATCCAATTGGTGAAATGATTGTCTTATATTGCTCTGCTATATGCATTGAGCACTTTTTGATACGAATACACAATATTACACAAATATATATATATATATAAATAGGTGTTATATCCAGTCCAGACGTTGGCGGTCATCGTTCTCCCCAGATTGCTATCTCTCATCAAATATAGCAGATCAATACTATATTTATACTAGTATATTAATAGACAAACGTTAAATCAACACTTATTTATCACGCCTAATATACAAATAATATAATCACATTTGATAACATCAAGATAAGTGTTAAATCAAAATTTATCTGTAACCTACTATATATGAATATTATTAATCTAAAAAGGAGAGTAGAGAAGAACCTTGAAATTGAAAATGTGAAATGTAGGATCAGAAATGAAGTCAGGAATTATGAAGATATGCCTGAAGATCAAAGATATCAAAATTGAGTCAAGTTTAAACCAATAACAGATGCTTAACTTGATGTTAAGGAAGCTGATGATAAGAGACAGGGTCAATTGGTTGAGGATTTGAAGAAGGGTAAAAAAGAATGAACTAAAACAATTAATTTGAATAGTAGAGTTAAACAGGATTCATAGCTAGTATGGAAATGATATAAATTTTGAAGAAGCTCAAGGGATTAGAGTTAATGATCTTGATCCAACATTAAGCGAAACACCAAAGAAAGATGATGGTTCTTATTAAATCTTTTAACAGTAGGCAAATTAGTAGTAATCGGAATATCGTGGATAAAGTTATTAACGATCAGAGTGATATAAGAAATTATTTGAAAATGAATGAAAAACTATATTATTAAAGATAAATTAAAAGAGAGTAAAAAAGTTATAGCAGGAAATGAATTATATGGTGAAGGCGTTAGATCTTATAAACAAAAGCCAAAAAAAGCCTATGAAGTTTATAGAAAAGGTAATTATGGTCAAATTCTTCTTAACTATCCAAAACTGATGGATCTTATTGAAGCTCATAAGGGTGGAAAAATCATATAGAATGATAAAACTGATAAATCAACAATTGGTCTTCTAACAAAAGGATACAATCCTAAAGATATTTAACAAAAGCAAAACATATATTCAATAACTTGAATATGTTAAGTAATATACCAAAACATAAATCTTCATAAGAATAAATTGATTTGAGGTAATATGATTTATCACAACAATCCAAGTGATCTAGTGAAACATCTACATCTTATAAGTGCTTTCAGACTTGCTGGAAATACCACTTGTTAATGAGTCATGGATGATTACACTGGTCTGCAAAGTTTTAAAGGTCAAGCATGTGATAGATGATTCTAGGGTAGTTTGCTATGCACTTACTTGTATTTACAAGCATTCAAAATCCAAACCTCACACTCCTTTTGTCCAATCAGGTCATGTTTTTGAGATACGAGGTTGTAAACGAATTGTTATTAACTCCCTTTAGTGCTAATTATTACTTTTAATTTTGAATTTAGTGCTTGACAAAAATCAAGCATTTTATCTAACAAACGTCAGAAAATAAAGGCTATAAATTACACAAAAGCTAATAATGGACGAAGGACCTTTTTAGTGACTTTCTTTTGTGCTGAGTAGTCACCGCATCTCGTTTCAAACACCAATAGTAGTCTGCAAGAAAGTTCACATCCCACCATCCTTAGTAGCGTTCTTCCATGACACGAATGCCCTAGTGGACTTTTTCCTGTTCTTCATTTAAGTCTTCACAGTTCTGAGGGAAATAATCTAAGTGGGACCGTACAAAGTTCCTTTTTACTGAGATGTAAGCCCCTAGTTTTTAAAATTTGTTCAGGAGTTCATCGACTTCCTTCTTGTATTCTGTGCTCCGATTGTTTTCAAGAAAGTTTGTAATTAATGACTTAAATGACAGCCAAGTAGACAGCTCAGCTTCACTCAGGGCATCATCGAACATTGAGTCCTTCATTAGTTCCTGTATCTGAAGCTTTTTAAAGCTTCCGAGGAAACGTCTGCTGAAGAAAAGCAAACCCTTTGCCTCCCCTGTCCATTGCCGTTACAAAGTCCTTCATAAGTCCCAGTTTGATGTAGAAGGGTAAAAGTAATATCTTGTTAGATTCAACAATAGCGCGAGACTGAACATTGTGCAAACAAGGCTCTTACACGTGTCTTGGTGGCTATTCTTATCTGATAAAATGTTGCTCATAAGCCCAACTGTCCAAAAAACACAAAAAGCATGTATACTTTGTGTCCCCACTCTGTAGTTCTAAAACAAATCCAACAACCTTAAGATCTCACAGATTAACCAACCATGGCCATGGTAGTTTGGAACAGACAGCAACTGATCCATGTAGTCGTCGGTTTCTTTTATTTGCAAAGAATGACTAAGTGGAATCAAAGAGTATTTATTTCCACCATGAAGGAGAACTGCCTTGAGACTTCTGCTGGATGAGTCGATGAAAATTTTCCATTCCGTAGCAACATAGTTCATCCCCATTGATTTCATCAAATCATCAATGTTTTTGCAGTAAACCAATGACAAGTCTCTCTGGGTTATGAAGATATATCTAAATTCTCTTTACGCTCTCGATACCAGTAGAATGTTCTTCCAGGTCCCAGGAAATTTTTCTCGTGAAGACGAGAACCAAGAAGCTCTGCCTATTCCTTTGAGAGGTTTAGGTCTGGCGTCAGGTCGTTCAGATCTGCTTGTGTTAGAGGCACTGGCCTGCCATTCTATTCTGGCATGTATTCTTCACTCTCTGTTTTCTCGTCTGTGATATCAGATTTCGATTTAGAGCTAGATTCTATTGCAACATCTGACTTGGGAACAGGTAGGTCTGAACCACGAGGAACTGGTTTTATGGCAGACGGAACATCAGTATACTGAACACAATGCTTGTTCTTGCGATTGACTCCTCGAAGATTAGTCATGCAAAAATAGCAGAATGTCACAGGATCTATGTCATCTCTGCACACCATAGGAACAGCGAATGGGGTACTTTTCCTATTGTTATTTCTTCAATCACGTAAGTTCTCAACACATGTTTTGTAGTTAACGTGGGGTGAAAATGGCTTGTTCTGGTTTTCAAGCTTACCTCCAAATTAAGCACGAAATGCCTTCTTCACAAAATCAGTCATTTTTGCAAGGCGACCAGAAAGAATCACATTACCATATATATATAACAGAACCTATCAAATAAATTGTACATTTGCAATCCATTCTCTCTTGATCTAAAAAATACTAAATAGCAATACTACATCTGTTCCTTGCGATTTCAAATCACATTGACTGGAGTTCAACTCTGCAAAACAATAAATGATCATCCAGGTCTAAACAGAAAAAGTTTCAGTTTAAGTTTCCCAAAGTTAAAGACGGATGTAGTTGAGGTTTCACATTGAGGCTGCTCCAGTTACTTTTTCTACATAAAAACAGAAATTGGGCCACCTACAGCCTTGTTTTTCTTAAACTGAGTATTATTTAATGGTTAAAACATGCTCTAATTATATCTCAAAAACTTAAATCAACCAAAGAAAATGGATATTATTTTTGGATTCAGCGCACCAAAAAATGCACAA
>RDPX01000112.1:1109056-1119083 GCA_003991215.1 Morbakka virulenta | reverse complement strand
TGTTAGTTAACAATTCAATTAGCTTTACCAGCAAATAGTCATTCAAAAACCCGAATCGCATTGTCATTCATCCATACTCATCATAAAATTTATATAACCCTTAAAAGAGGCTATAAAATGGATCTTACTAATGGAAATTTTGCTAGTCTCATAGGTTTTAATAGTACAAACATAACTTCAATATATTCACATAATCATCCTAATATCACAAGAGATGTGGGTGGTATTATGGTTCATACATCTATAATCAGCAAATCAACTATTTCCTGTACTTTATTAGACGTGCTTTATCAACTCAGTGCAGATGATTTACCTTTAACATATCCGTTTCATAAAGAGCCAAGACATTTTTTATTTGATAAAATTAACACAAATCGTATTCGTGATCTTAGAATATATGATACTAATAATAACAAGCAACCAGTTGATTCAAATAATCTTCCAGTGAGTCTTAGGCTTCTGATTAGAGAAGATAATTAATATACTCGTATTACATATGAGAAGATTAAGGCAATTAACGGTTCAAATTACTGGTGAATCATACTGGTATGATATTGATAGTGGTGATAAAATTGATTCTGAAACAAATTAATCAGGTCATGGAATTATGGATAGTTTAACAAGGGTTGCAGAAAATGTTGGTTTAATTCTAACAAGCAAGACTGCTAACAACATAGCTTCTAAACGAGCTTCTAAACCAACTGAACACGTTGCTAGTAAAGTTGGATAAAAAATGGGAGAGGTTATAGCAAAAAAGACTGATAACAAGATTAATAAATCAACACAGGAGAAGAAGGATGATAAAACAGTTGAGCTTCTTAAAGTTCATGCAGAAAACAAAACACCTACACCAAGTAACCAAAGAAATGATTTACTTTCAATTAAACTTAACCAAATTTTAATCATGTAATTTTTATCTAAACCATTAATATGGAATGACATTTAGGTTTTCAAATGATTTTAAAACATACGAAAACATCAGATATTGACTTAATACTCAAATTGTTCAACCTGGAATAAATGTAAACCAAAACAAAGCAGGCTTTAAATTGATATGGATTCAACAAATCAAACTGGAGCATATGACTGGTATAATGCTTTTATTAAATTAAATTTCAATATAGACAAGTATGATGGTAGTGGTGAATATAATACAGCCGATAACGTCACCACAGTACAAAGTTCTTATTCAATGACTAAATCAACCAATAAGAAATACAATGATCCAACAGTTCTCGATGTGAGTAATTGTAATCATATTGTGAGTAATTGTAATCATATTGCCACCAGTCCATTTGCAAATGGACTGGTGGCAAGAATACACTTCATTAATCGGACCAGCACCTTACTGGTACTACTACTGTTACTAGAAATGTTAACTATAAAGCTGGTTTCCATAAAAGACAGCAATTGTTACGAGATCCAGTTGATAATACAGATAATACACACACAAAGTCATTTTGCCGTTGAATTGGATTTTTCATTCAGCTAGAATAATTAACTCTACCATATGGAAAAATACTATTGAAATCCAACTGGAAAACGATGATAAGGTCGTTTATCGAGATAGCAGTGTAACTAAAAATGCTTGCAGTGTTATCAATCGGATGTTACTTTATGTTCCGAGATTACAATTTAATGGAAATTGCGAGGCAAAGTATTTATCAACCTTTCTACAGAGCCATAGTTGGTTGTATCTGAAAGTTACTTTTGATAGTACAACTGCAAGGCAATCAACATTCAAGATTACGAGAAGCATTCAGAAACCTCGTCATGTTTTTCTCTTTAAACTTAATTCAGAAAAATTAAATAATCATCTACAAAACATGTTTTTATAATACCTTTAGCATTGCTGGAAAAGGAGTTAAATTTTCATCAGCACAACTTGAAATTAGAGCAGGTGAATTTTATCCTGATAAAAGAATGGAACCTGATAAAGAATCGAATAAGCCATTTAGGACATTATTAGAATATCAACCAGGTTATAATCAATTTCAAATGGACCCATATATTAGTTTTAAAGAGTTTCAGACTATGTATGGTATATTATATTTTGACCTTTGCAAATGGAAACCCCCGGTTAAAAATAGTGATACTAAACTTGAGTTCGGATATGTAATAAAAGCATTGATGAATAAGGCTTCTGTTACACCGAGACTATCAAATATTAATTAATCGGTCCAGATGATTTAATGTTAACTACAATACAAGTTAATAGGATTAAAAAAGCTAAATCTATGGGTAAAGGTGTGGACCTAAAATTGGAAAGACAGAAATTTCGTCATCTTGTTAAAAAGGTGGAAATCTATTTAGTTCTCTTACGAGTTTAGGAACTAAACTAGACTCAACAGTAACAAAAGCTGCAAACTATTCTTTCTGCTCTTGGGATAGAAGTTACACAAGCTCTATCATCTTATTCAGTTAATAGGTTATTAGGAGGATAGACAGATGGTTTCCTGATAAAACAAGATAAGGTCAATCAATTGGCTCCATATACATCTCATTTAACAAAAACACAAAAGATATTATAAAAGCAATTTAAAACGGTAATGATCACACGATTAAACTTAGTAAAAATCAACAAGGATATTTTCTAGCTTGTCTTCTTGGAGCTGTCGGAGTGTCTTTACTCTTAAAAAGCTCTTCGTGGAAGACCTCTAAGATAGACCAAAAGGTAATGACCTTCAAAATCGAAAACCAAGACAATTAGCAAGAGGATTACAAAATTTATATATTATTTCTAATAAGTTAGTAACTTATCAACCTCCATTTATAGGCACCGGCGCAAGGAGTGAAAGAAAAGAACTCAAAAGAAAACCGAATAAAGGTTCCGGGCTACTTCTAGGCAAGAATTCTCCTTTCAAAAATATCTCTCTGTTAAAAACAATGTTATAAAAAAAGATTTTTGTGAATAAACCATTATCAAACATTGATTTGAATCAATGGATTAAAAACCTTCAGATTAAAAATTTCATTAATATTCTTTCTAGAGATAAAAGATCAAAAATAACTAAAATGGGTTATTATATTGAAAACTTAGATGATTCTGAAGGACCTGAAAGTCATTGGATTGGGATATGTATCAATAAAAATCTGATAATGTATTTATATTCGCTTAGATTAAACTGTCCTCAAGGATTAGTTAAAATGGTCTGATAAATTTCCTGCTAACTATGATTATAATAATTCCCAGTATCAAAGCAATCTATCAGTGCCCTGTGGATATTATTGCTTGTATTGGATACATCAGCTAAGCATAGGTAAGAGTTATTACAATGTGATTAAATTATTGGATATTAAAGATACTCAGAAGGAACATATAATAAAAAACCTTTTTTAAAAACATTTAACCTAGTAATATACTAATGAGAATTTTCGATGGTGAAAATTATAAATATATTTCACAGTCTGATATCATCCCTTTGAAATATAATGGATGGAGTATGAAAAATCATCCTGTTGTTAATATCGCAGATTCTGTTGTAGGCACTGATGCTGTTAGTTTAGCCTATGCTGAGAATAAACATCTTAATAAACACACTGGAAGAACCATAAAAAGTGGTATAATTTTGAACAATAAAATTTTTAATCTTCAAGCTCCTTCTGTTTTCAACAGCAAGCTATCACTTAAGGGTATATGAATTCACAGCTATACAATGAATTGCTTTGGTCTGGGAATACCACACTCGATTTGGCAACTCATTTTATAAACTAGACAGAAGTATTCCTTCTGAAGTAATATAAGATACTTCAATAAGAAGAGTATCAAATCTTTTTTATCAAACATTGTCTATAATTCATGCTGAACAAACAAATTCAGCCAACCAACCAACCATTTGTATTAAAGAAAATAGAATTAATAATCGTTATTTCTTAGAGTTCAATGGAAACCAACGCATGTTAAATGATATTTATTTAAATGTATCTAGTAATAGTAATAGTTTAACACCATTACAAGACATTGTTATTGTTTTCATTGTTTATTAATTAGACAGTAACTTGGGTACATATTGGACTAAAAACGCTCTTTTCGGTCATGACAACAAAGGAATTAATAAACCTGTTGTATTCTCACCTTCTGGTGAATTGATTGCAGGAGGCACAACAGATAATCACACTTTTATAATTTCCAAATGGAAATTATAAAAGTGAAGCAAATGCTGGTGAATTAAATAAATGGCATTGTTTTTCTATACACTGAAATGTACCAGCTGGAGTAAACAAATATGGTGTATGGTTTACGCAAGTAAATTATGATGTCCGAACACTTCATCAATGCCAAAAAACTCCTTTGCTACACAAGAAATCATAAGATAACTATTCGATTATTAAAATATGCAGAATGCAACAAATAGACCTAGTTGCTCACCCAAGTTTATGTTTTAAGATTTAAATCAATTGCAACTATTTTATTTCAAAAAATGTAATAGACAATCACAGAGGCCTTCACAATTTTATAGCTTGTGATTTGACTCACACATGTGACTGGTATGGTTACCTTCGGCTTTCTTTTAGTATTTAAATGGAAAACTCTAATGTGGCGAGTGCTCTAATGACAATTTTTGATGACTGTCTCTATTGTGTCATGTAGGTAATTTTGGTGTTATCTTTTTTCTTTTTATGGTTGAATGGGTTAATAGTACTGGTGTCAATATGATGGGTAACCGTCTCATCTTAAGAATCAGTTGCAGGTACGACTTTCTTAAATGCAAGTTCTAACGGATTGTCCGTAAGATCGTGTATCAGCAGATGAAAAACTCAGTTTTCTTTGGCTAAGCCTGGGATATTGTTACCAATTTTTCTATACAGGTATGCTTTAATTGACAAAAATTATTTTGTTATTGTCTCTACTCTTCCATGTTTCATGTCTTAAACTTGAAGTTCATACCTGTCAGGCACAACAATAACTTTTGTTAAAATTCTTTCAAACACACTTTTAAAGATGGAAGGCTGAAGATTGTCTTGCTTGTACTCTTTGTATGTCGTCATACTTTCGGCTTTACTGCTTGTACAACTACCACACTGTTTTATAAGCTGTGTAGTTGAGATTAAGGTCAAAGTTCTCCTGCATGTTTAAATGCTATTCGCTGTAAAGTTCAATTTTGTTTGACCTGTCCAGCTTTACATATTTACAAATTGAAAGCAGATATAAATGGCTTTCGTGCGAGTAAAATTTGGACCAACTCGCCGTTTTTTTATTAATAGGCTAAAACTGTGGTATTCGTAGACATTTTTGGGGAAATCTATCTATAATTTCCGTTTTAAAGTTGTGACTAAATTCTCCCTCTTAAATAAGGCAAGCTATTTTTGGATATAACAGTTTACATAATCATTTTTCAGGTGACCAATCTTTCTCAACATTTTCTTTGTAGCTCTCTCCACCAATAATGTTAGCATTTTTCAATAATTGAACTGAATGGTATTTCATAATCCTTCTTTTCATTTTCTGTCTGAGAAATTCTTGATAAAATAGGCCTCTGAAAATCAGTCTAAAGGAAATAACGTCGGTACAAAATGGCTAATTTTTGGCATCTGTGTCTTACAGTGATTATATTTACACTTTTCTTTTTGACTATTAAATTTATGCTACTGATCACGATATTTCTGGTCCATCAACCACTGACTTCATCATAGATCAATTTTAGTTCAAGATTCTTACGGTTTTGTAATTCTGCATATGTACCTGTTAATATATCATGATAAAAAATGCATAAGAAAAGGAAAATTGGGTCCTCCTAAACTCTACACTATCTTCAAGGACAAAGCCTCAAGGTCAATAGCAGTAAGCCAACAGTAAAATTCCGACGAAGAATACCTTATCCAATCTTGCAATAGCCTTTATGTTACTTTTCCAATCTTGTAATATTGTTTAATTGCTGTTAGATGTTTTAAGGCTTATTTGAGGAGTAGATAATACCCAGACAAGACACCTGATGAAGACAGAGGCATCTTTTTTCTTGACTTTCTTGTAATACGCTCTTTGATATTCCTGCTGAATGAAAGAAGATGAACAAATCGTTTTAACAACTAGGCAGTCATCAACTTTTCCTTGACAACAGATTTCGTCATGCAAAGGCTGCCCTCTCCCGTATCATTAATGCTTTATCTTTACCATAATATATAAATAAAGTCAATAAACCTACTTATCAATTGCATAAGCTGATTGATCCCCCACAATACACGATGCCTGACCTGTATTTGCTTCTTTCACTATAAACTGCATACTTTCCTTAGTAAGATGAACGTTTGGAGTCTATGCGAGCTCCACCATAGCTTGTCCTTAGCCAGGTTGAGAAGGGAGGGGGGTTCGGTGCGAGTATAATACCATCATCCCACAACAACCTGAAACACTACAGAAACAGCAAGAAGTAGCCATTCTGGTCAGTCATGGAGGCGTGAAATAAGACATTGTACATTCTCAAACTTATCCCAGGAAGGAAGTCGAAATGATACTCCAGATATATCTTCTGATGTATATATAACAAGTATAAACGAAACCCGAGAGGAAGTTTATACTCTGAAGCGCCATTTCTTCACCACTATACACAACACACACTCTGTTTGAAAGCGGTAGGATTGCACAAGTAATTAGAAGAATGAAGAACTACCAGCTAGAGAACCTATTTGAACCAAAATGATATGGACTGGATAAGGAAGACTTACAAACAATGGCACCACAGTGTTATATACAGGTTCAGAAGACCAATACATAAAAGGCGTAGGTTTTCTCCTAAACAAAGCCGCTTCAAATATTTTATAGGTTAGTACCCAGTCTCTGACCGAGTTATCACTACCAGGCTGGAAGCATACCACACAAAGGTATCTGCAATTCAGGTGTACCTGACGGGCAAGACACTACAGAAGGGGAAAAAGATTCATTTAATGGACTGTTTGAAGAAACAATAGAGAACTTTCTAACGCACGAATTCGATTTCGTATTATCAGTAATACAGGTGTGACAAACACAGTTGGGCTTTTTAGATACGTAAGGAACACCTATAAAAATAGAGAGAGCCTTGTGGACTTCTGCAATGATCATGAGCTTCAAGTGGTAATATATTCTTCAGGTACAAGTTCATACATAAGCAGACACTAAAAAGAAGCACCCAAACCAATTTTAATAGAGCTAAAAAGCAGCAGAGCAAAGCGATGACCGAGCATTATAGATTTTAAAGTATTGACAAGAAAACTTGACTGGGCCACTGTTTTTATAAAAATACACACCTCCTGTCAACTAGAGAAGAGCCCAATGCCCGATGGACAAAATGGTTTCTAAAAGTGCTCAGTCATCCCCAACCAGATTCGGAGTGTGTCTGGGGCCGATTACCTGAACAACACACCTTGTAAGTAAACATGTCACACACACACACACACACACACACATATATATATATATATATATATAAGATATATAAGGAAGATATCAAGAAAACCGTGAAAAGCATGACTCCTGGAAGAGACACCATTGGTAGTGTGTTATTAAACATGGTGGCAATCAAGTTCTTTCTGAGTTAGAGGTTTAGTTCAATCAGACAAGGAATATTTGGAGTGAGGCCAGAGTCTTATTTTTACCTTTTTAAAGAAAGGGGACTTCATAGATTGCAACAACCAGAGAGGCATTATGTTATTTTCGGTCCAAGGAAAGGTGTTTAGCAAATTACACCTAAAGAGGCTCCAGGTGACAGTTGATTGTAATTTGAAGGAACAACAAGCAGGTTTGAGATAAGGCACCAGATTTTTGCATTGAGCAACATCATTTAACAGGGTCTTGAATTTCAAAGCTGACGCTCAGCTTAATCGATTTCAAGAAATTTTGTGACAGTTATTCACAGACCATCAATGTGGAAGATTTTAGACCATTATGGTGTTTCCGTGACGTTTGTAAATATCAAAAATTGCTATATATGCCAGGACTACATGTTAGGACGAAATACCTCTCAAGGTCAGCTGTTGGGAATGAGGTAAGGATTCATCTTGTCATCATTTCCTTTCACTGATTCAATAGACTTTGTTATGACAATAGCAACATGGAACCCAGATTTTGGCAAGCTAACTGACCTAGACTTTCCTGACGACATCGCTTTGATAGCCCAAACCGACGTATCATGCCAACAAGTGACAACAAGACTTCAATAGAAATAGTTAAAACTTGGACTCGGTATTAATCAATCAAATCCAACAGCATCCGTACTTGCCCGATCCCAACACAACAGGAGAAAATTACTCAATTGATCCTGGAGATTGTGAGTAGTTTCATGTATCTCGAAAGCGTACTATCAAAGCCAGACGATATCAAAGTGGATGTTAGAGCATGAATAGGTAAAGCTAGTGAGCCTTTCTATTGATGAACAAGGCCTGGAAAACAAAGGTCAAACCGCTTTAGGTTACTCTTTAGTTATATGCGTCAATAGTAGTGACCACTGCCATATATGCATGAGCTATATGGTTGTCTACCAAGGAAATTTGTAATAAGCTAGACGTGTTCCATCAAAGTAATCTAAGTCGGATTTAGGTATAAGCTGGAGAGATCACAAAACAAACCAGGACGTTGTAGAAAGAACAGAACAAACAAAGTTACAACAAGAGACACTGGAAGCTAGCAGGAAACATTTGGTGCCTACTGCGAAATAGAATATAAACTAAAATTGGCAGAAGGCCGGCGTAAAAAAGACAGACTGAAGATAACCGGGCACTTGACATACTTCATGCTCTTAATGGAAGACGCATAAATATAGAGAATACTCCTGCTCTGGCTGAAAACCGTGCTCAATTGTGTCGCCTTGCTGCTCGATATCCATAGGACAGGAAGGCCTAAATACCAAGTAAGTAAGTAAGCAGTCGATGCTACTGATGTTTTTAGCAGGAGCAAAAGTCTTAAGAGTGGCATTTAATGGTGACCATAAAACTCTTTCTGAACGAAAAAGAGACTCTAAAAGCTCCCATTTCTTGAAATTGTATATTCTTTTTAGCCATCGGTTTCCAGAAAAGAATGTTGTCGTATCATTTAAAAGTCTTGTGAAAAAACTTGCTGAAGAATAATCCAGGAAAAATGGATCGTGTGGAAAAATTTCCTCACTGCTTCTGGCAATTCAAGAAGAATACCCATTCCGCCAACTTCGCTCTTCAGGAAATTCTGCTCATAGCTTCTGTACATCGTTTGGATGTTGAAAGATAAAAATGTTCGTGCAGTAATAAGATGTGGTGACTGTTGTCAAGGAGAGTTTGCTATCAATCGCCATGTTGTAAACCGACCATTATACAAAGGTGGCAGACAAAGAAAAGTCCTATCCTTGTATAATTTACCAAGCTGTTTGGTCACAGAAAATTTCATAGTCGCCCATCTGTCATAATAAAACACTATTTCTTCGTAGAGAAGGCTTGTTACCATGCCTTTTTTCTGGTTTTGGTATGCAATATCAATTCAATGCATAAGGAATAAGTTGCTTCGTTTGTTTTTGAACCCTTTGAATTTTCAGCCTTAGAGAATGTGGATCTATGCTTTTTCGAAGCATTAAAATGAATAAATTGAAAAATTGAAATACCTGCATTGCTTTTACTTTCATCGTCGTCATCACTAGGAAATGTTTCTCCTAGAAGCATATTGATCAACAAAAATACTGAAAATAAATATTGGAAGTTAAATTGTCCTTTGGTCAGTAAATAACTGTAAGATGGTATTTGAGTCATTGCCTTCACCAAAAATCATTTTTCAGACAACAATTTATAACCCTGTTCAAGCGGTTGTCCTTACTTCATTTGTAGTGAATGCAAGCTCCGCTGCCAAGTTTATTTGTCTTTGTCACAAAAGGAAAATTAGACTGAAATTCTGAAACTAAAACTCATTGGAGGCATTTGCCTCCCAACCTACAACTTGACCCTGAATGATCTCTTCAAAAGGCACTTAAGCAAGTCTCAGTAAAGTAGTGAAAAAGCAACAATTAGTAGTCAGAAGCTTTTGGAGAATAATTTGCACAGATTGAAAGTATTCATAATTTGGCCTAAAATAAAATTTCCAAAGTGCATCATG
>RDPX01000112.1:1086615-1107948 GCA_003991215.1 Morbakka virulenta | reverse complement strand
TCAGGCATCTGTCATACACACCAAAGGAGTTATATTATTTAAGAATCAAAAACAATGCATTGCTCTTTTTTTCTTTAGTACACAGAAGCAACATTGTTCTCAAATAACAAGAACTGATTTTGAATCCAGTTTGTTTGTTTCAAGAATTTCTGTTAGCCAGTAAATGATATTCCGTGAGCCACCAGAATCTTTTCTCTAATTTTCTCAATAACACTATAGAGCACAACACTCGCCATCATCTAATAAACGGATGCTATCCTGCAGTCGCTGGTTCTCCACTTTGTAGTAAATTTTTTAGCAGATCTCGTGCTAGAAACTTCGACCTGTGGTATGCTGGCAAGATCTGTTTCTGTTAAGGTAGATGGGATGTTCTTTTTTTTCTCCACTGGTGAGTCTTTTATTGATTTATTTATTAACAATGAGTATCATAGCTATTAAAAATAAACTCTTTCCATCTCTTTTGTCTTCGGTGAACTTTTTCAACAGCAATGGTTTGACAGAGTGATTTTATTGAAAAAGCAGTGGACCTGAATTTCAGTAGAACTATAGAAAGCTCTCCTGGCACTTTTAATTTTTAGCTCCCTATTTGCATAGATCAAGTCAGAAAAGGCTTATCTTTCAACTTATTATTTTGAATTTGCTTCTAGACATTATGGTTAAGATCAGGTGAAGACCTCTACAATCCATTTTGAATGCAAGATTCTTTGTTCACGCCAGTTAGCTGTAATAAATCTTTTTTGAATATCGCTTCTGTACACACCAAATGGATTGAGAATAGGGAGAGAAACCTTCATCTTTGCCCCTTAAATGTTTTTTTGTTTGTCGTTTATTGAATGCTTTCTGGACATTTTCTTTTCTTTGTTTCAGTTTTGTGAGCACTCGTTTAATAGCCTTTCTATTTGTTCATGGGCAATACTGTAACCTCAGTAGGACACATCAGCCTATGTAATTTTCAAATCCCGGAACCGTCTCACAAATATTTACCCATTTTACCCGAGTGGTAACAAAAATGTTCCCAGATTTGACAGTCAAACCAACTTCTACTTTGCCAGAGAATATAGTTTAAACTTTCTGGTGCATTAATTATGACTTTAATACCTAAGACAGAGATAAAAATCACATTTTACATATAAATGACCCTTCTATACATCAAAATTTGCGGTCCTGATTTCAAAATCACTCTCAGAAATTGTCCTTATCCATCGGCTATATCTCATTAAATGTTTCCATCAGAATTTGAGTTAAATCTTTATTGAAAATAATAAAATGTCGGACCTTAATCATCATCGTACTAACAACTGATTTCGTAAGTATTTTATCCAAACTACATCTTCTGTACAAAGAACTTATTTTATCACAATACGTTGATGACTAATAAGGTAACCGGAATAAGAAGATTTTCTTCCAGTCTGAAGGAAAACTTAAACCCACGTAAAAGTAACAAAGTAAAGCAGCAACTCTGCTTACTTTTCATTTTCTAATTTGAATCACAATGTCGATTAAGGAAGTTTCTGTTGTCGCTTGTAACCTGCGAGTAAAGAAATGACGTATAATTCTATTTTGCCACATTTCCCTTTCCTCCTACACTACCCTCTTCTTTTAACTGTGATTGGTAGCGATTTAAAGATAAAGACCTCTTTGCTATCAGACGATATTAACTATTACATTGTCAAACGTTGTCACCAATCGAGTCTTTTAAGTCACAACAGATTCTGAAATGTAATTGTTCCTTCAGCAGGTTCAAATATTCTGTGGTCAGGCAATCAAAAGAAATAAAATTGAAGTCAACCAATGCTCTAGCTTTTTAGAGAAAAGTATTCTACATAGAATTTAGTCTTTAAGAATTGCAGATGGAATTATTTGTGTGCCTGCAGTCTAAATAATGTCTCTTCAAAGTCAAGTTTTTAAATATTTTGTTGACTTCAAATTTGATTTTAACGACTTTACAATTTGTTTTGAGTGTCTCTTGGATTGATCTTGCTTGTTTTCATCTGGAACTAATTCTCTTTTTCTTCAAGGTCTGAATATTATTACTTCTTTGGGGCGTGGGCAATTTTAATGAAAACACTAAATGCTGGTTCACTTTCTCGAATCACGGAAGAAATATTAATATTAAAAGAAAAAATTTCAGGGAAAGGTAAATACTGAAAGAAAAAACACATGGACCCTAACCACAGACATTTGTAAACTTGTGTTTTATATAGACGTTCGAAATAACAACAAAATACCCATTTAAAGCGGAAAAATAAACGGATTTTTGTAGCAATTTTGCAAGCAATTATATATATATATGTATTTTATTTTACTTTGATTTTACATTTTTAGCAACATTTTTTAAAAAATGGTTTTAAATTAGTTTTTCCAACTTGCAAACTTCATAAGCGCTAAAATTGCCCTTTGAAAGGATCTAAAAACCAAAATTTTCTTTTCCCTTTTAACCATAGCGGAGGATCTAACAGTCTGCTGTATATTTGTCCTTTTCTAGTTACATATGGATGCCTTCTTTTCAATTTCACCTTGTACGTCTGCTAAATTATGGCACATGTTGAATATTATGTTCATGACTTCTTCTCGTTGTTCATCCGGGGTATTTTTCTGGAGCTGGTATCATTGTGGTATATCTATGTCAGTCTCAAATAATACTTGTGCCAAACATTACATTTACTCTCCTATTTAGATGCCTGGCCGAATTTCAGTAACAGTAAGGAGGGTTAGGTCTAGTCTTTATTCTTAAAACAAATAGTTTCATAAAGCAACCTGTTCTTTCTCTTATAATTTTTTAAAATCATACCTTCTTGTGTTTTGAATGAATTTTGTGGCTCAACTAATTTTGTTGGATTACCAAAGTGTCCTGCCACAGTAAGACATTTTTACATCTACTACTCCTATTCGAAACAGTCTGAGCAATTTGCATGTAATGCAATTTGAAGTCAGAGGAATTTGAATAACAAAGCTATAACAACAATTAATAAAATGCCTAAGCAATTGGCCAATTTTGCCACCGATAGAAAATCGTCTATGATTTTTTGTCACTGTATAGCCTATCATTTCTTAAACGTACATCATTGTAACAAACGCTTAAACTCATTAGCCACTTTTTTAACCAGTTCATATTTCGTCTTTTAGTTACCATGAGGGATGTGGGGGCAAAGTAAATTTTTCACTGGTTATTAAACAAGTCAATTTTTTATAACAGTTTTGCAGGAAGTATTCAAATAATTAAAACAAAGAACATGTTGTATTAACTAGTATTATCACGATACCCTATTTTGCCTTTTTCCCTTGCGGCCAAATTACCATAGGCTGAGCGTCTCATGTCCGCAGGGCAAAATCTGTCGATAGTGCTTTTCTTTATAACCTCATAATTTGTTTTGTCTCTGGCGTCGATTTTCTCGAAATGAGCACCAGCTGGCCCTCGTAAATACCCCGGAATCATTCTTCCACATTTTACATCGTCCCATTCATTAGCATGGGCAATTCGTTTAAAGGATGCCAACCAATCAAGGCAGTCATCATTAGGATATCCATATTTGTACATCCATACATTTGTCTGGATGTACGAAAATTCGTTTACTTTCCACAGAGTCACTTGATCTCTGTGTACTTGTATCGGCATTATCTCCAGATCCACCAGTTGAAAATCGTAAAGTTGGTGGCTCTATTTCTCTGCTGCTCCAATATGCCATACGCGTAGGCTAGAACCTTAGATAATTTTTTCACCTAAGCCCTACTTAATCTTAATCCCACCTCTGTCACCAATTGTGATGGCAGATAGCTTCGAGCGGTAACAACAACAAAAAAACACTACAACTTGATTTTCAAAGCTTTTGTTCCAATCGAACGTGAACTCCGGAAAGAAAACACGGAATTATCGCCAGCTGATCGCATAGACTAAACCTAAAACTACATGTGAGATTATTGCGTATATATGGATTTAAACAGAAACTACGTATTAAACATAATTATACAAAATTAAGAAAAACAGGAAAGGTGTGTATGAGAAAATATGAGAAAAACCACCAGTCAATAGCAAAGGAATCTCAGAATGAATCAGTAGAAAAAAAAGAGGGTATCGTGACAGTATTAAATAGTTAAAATTTGATTCAAATGCTCTAATCTGAACTTGACATATATCATCAGAAACCCACTCTTTAACTCATTGATACTGGTCTATTATATGGATTAGAGAGTGAGTCTTCTTCCATCCTCAGGGTTTTGTGAATCATCCTCTTGTTCAGTAATGAATGTAATTAAGATCTAATCCCGATGACATAGAACAGATCCTTTTTCACCTGATTTGCAACTTCTGTATGAACGGTTGTAGTTTGGCATAAGTATAGGAACATTCCTGAGACAAAAACCATACAAAAACATACCCAGATACTGATTGTGGTTCTGATCATTATCTATTAGGAGCCGAATTAAAAGAAATTATAAATGAATTAAAGAGCCTCCAAGTAATTTTGGAATTTTACCTACCTACAACCGACGTGAATGATAACTACATTGTTAAAGTGGTCCAAAAATTTGATAAACCGCTGGAGTGCAAAGAGACCGTCAAGTAAAACACCAAATGAATTTTGGATCAACATAAAAACACCAACCCCGGATGTACCAAAGAAGATTACTATGTCTGAGAAACAAAGAAGGAAGATGGACTTCTTATCAAACACTACACAGAAACGAAGAAAATAGAAGTTTAGAGCCACAGCGTATTGTTATGCAGTGCACAAGGCAGTCCATACAAAAAGGAACAATCAAGTGCCTCATACGGTAAAACTAGGTAGGAAAGAAAACGACTTTCAGAGTACTGCAGTCTGAAGAAAACGTACTGGTGTCTTTCAAAAATATGTTCAAACGCATCAAATCGGCAAAAATGTTCCAATCTTACACCAGAAAGAGTTAATGAAGGATAGGGGAATGTTTTACATCTTCACAATGACATAAAAACTCAATGGAAAGAAAACTGCTAAAACTACGTCAGGACCCTAGACCATTGCCATTTTTCAGTGAAATAGATTGGGTAATATGGTAACTGAAAACTGGAAATAGTAAGGCCTTTGTTGACATTTCTGAGAAATTTCCGAAGGCACCGGCTTCGAAAGTAGTTGCTATCATGCAGACGTCTTGAATTGGAATGTGTGAAAAGAAAAATTGGCTGGACGATTAAGGATAGTGTTTTTAAGTTACCATGGTGGTGACAAAATACAATGAGTGAAAAATTGGACAACTGCAAGTAATACTCAAGCCACCAATGTTGTCTTGACGATAATCATCCTAAGAAAGAGGAGCTAGATGACCCCAGAAATAAACTCTGATTTTTAACCTTAAAAGGTAATAATTACTTTTCAATCTCTATTCAGAACCCGTCTTGTATTAGCCCCTTGATCGATCTGAAGTTAAACAATTAATAGCAAGGTACACACAAAATGTTACTACGCGTATGATGTTATGTTGTTGAGTGAAGTTCTAGAAAAAGCACTTCTTCCACTAGATAAAGTTAATTACTGAAATAGAGGTGCTGGAGCCTATTTACAACTGCCGAAGAAAAAGAGAATTAGTTCCAGATGAAAATAAGCAAGATCAATCCAAGAGACACTCAAAACAAATTGTAAAGTCGTTAAAATCAAATTTGAAGTCAACAAAATATTTAAAAACTTGACTTTGAAGAGACATAATTTAGACTGCAGGCACACAAATAATTCCATCTGCAATTCTTAAAGACTAAATTCTATGTAGAATACTTTTCTCTAAAAAGCTAGAGCATTGGTTGACTTCAATTTTATTTCTTTTGATTGCCTGACCACAGAATATTTGAACCTGCTGAAGGAACAATTACATTTCAGAATCTGTTGTGACTTAAAAGACTCGGTTGGTGACAACGTTTGACAATGTAATAGTTAATATCGTCTGATAGCAAAGAGGTCTTTATCTTTAAATCGCTACCAATCACAGTTAAAAGAAGAGGGTAGTGTAGGAGGAAAGGGAAATGTGGCAAAATAGAATTATACGTCATTTCTTTACTCGCAGGTTACAAGCGACAACAGAAACTTCCTTAATCGACATTGTGATTCAAATTAGAAAATGAAAAGTAAGCAGAGTTGCTGCTTTACTTTGTTACTTTTACGTGGGTTTAAGTTTTCATTTAGACTGGAAGAAAATCTTCTTATTCCGGTTACCTTATTAGTCATCAACGTATTGTGATAAAATAAGTTCTTTGTACAGAAGATGTAGTTTGGATAAAATACTTACGAAATCAGTTGTTAGTACGATGATGATTAAGGTCCGACATTTTATTATTTTCAATAAAGATTTAACTCAAATTCTGATGGAAACATTTAATGAGATATAGCCGATGGATAAGGACAATTTCTGAGAGTGATTTTGAAATCAGGACCGCAAATTTTGATGTATAGAAGGGTCATTTATATGTAAAATGTGATTTTTATCTCTGTCTTAGGTATTAAAGTCATAATTAATGCACCAGAAAGTTTAAACTATATTCTCTGGCAAAGTAGAAGTTGGTTTGACTGTCAAATCTGGGAACATTTTTGTTACCACTCGGGTAAAATGGGTAAATATTTGTGAGACGGTTCCGGGATTTGAAAATTACATAGGCTGATGTGTCCTACTGAGGTTACAGTATTGCCCATGAACAAATAGAAAGGCTATTAAACGAGTGCTCACAAAACTGAAACAAAGAAAAGAAAATGTCCAGAAAGCATTCAATAAACGACAAACAAAAAAACATTTAAGGGGCAAAGATGAAGGTTTCTCTCCCTATTCTCAATCCATTTGGTGTGTACAGAAGCGATATTCAAAAAAGATTTATTACAGCTAACTGGCGTGAACAAAGAATCTTGCATTCAAAATGGATTGTAGAGGTCTTCACCTGATCTTAACCATAATGTCTAGAAGCAAATTCAAAATAATAAGTTGAAAGATAAGCCTTTTCTGACTTGATCTATGCAAATAGGGAGCTAAAAATTAAAAGTGCCAGGAGAGCTTTCTATAGTTCTACTGAAATTCAGGTCCACTGCTTTTTCAATAAAATCACTCTGTCAAACCATTGCTGTTGAAAAAGTTCACCGAAGACAAAAGAGATGGAAAGAGTTTATTTTTAATAGCTATGATACTCATTGTTAATAAATAAATCAATAAAAGACTCACCAGTGGAGAAAAAAAAGAACATCCCATCTACCTTAACAGAAACAGATCTTGCCAGCATACCACAGGTCGAAGTTTCTAGCACGAGATCTGCTAAAAAATTTACTACAAAGTGGAGAACCAGCGACTGCAGGATAGCATCCGTTTATTAGATGATGGCGAGTGTTGTGCTCTATAGTGTTATTGAGAAAATTAGAGAAAAGATTCTGGTGGCTCACGGAATATCATTTACTGGCTAACAGAAATTCTTGAAACAAACAAACTGGATTCAAAATCAGTTCTTGTTATTTGAGAACAATGTTGCTTCTGTGTACTAAAGAAAAAAAGAGCAATGCATTGTTTTTGATTCTTAAATAATATAATTCCTTTAGTGTGTATGACAGATGCCTGACATGTTTCATTTGCTGACTTTTGACAGCATGATGCACTTTGGAAATTTTATTTTAGGCCAAATTATGAATACTTTCAATCTGTGCAAATTATTCTCCAAAAGCTTCTGACTACTAATTGTTGCTTTTTCACTACTTTACTGAGACTTGCTTTAGTGCCTTTTGAAGAGATCATTCAGGGTCAAGTTGTAGGTTGGAAGGCAAATGTCTATCGTAAATCATTTATTGGGTTGAAGCTTCATCTCCGCCTTGTTCCACTAATTCGTACAATAATGTAATAAAGGAATCTATCAAATAACTTACCATCTTTTTGTTTCCTAAGGTTGAATATTGTTTTCTAATGGTTGGTGTGTCTTCGTAACATAGTCGTAAGAAAAATCTATATTCTGATAGCCAAAAAAAGCCATTTCATCAAAGCCATTTTTCTCCATTGTGAACTTGAATTCGCTGATCACATGGCCCTGAGCTGCATCAATTTCTTAACAAATATTAAATACAATGGCGACAACTGACCACGTTGAATGTGGTGATGATTTGAATACAACAAAACGGAGAAATTACGTACTTGACATGTCCTAACATAACTGAGCTTAGATTTTCTTGTATTTCACTTTGATTTTTAATATCTAATAAGCAATGGTAAATTGTACAACTTTGTGTCTTTGATTTTAGAAAGTAGTCCAAATTACTGCTTGAGTTAGAATAATGAAATGGAAAAAAGTAAGGACAGTCGATTGATACGATACAGAGAAAAGAAAAGGATGCCTTCTACTTACTTAAATGTATAAGTGGATGCTAAACGTTGCAAAGCTGAAGCTAGATTGCACCCCCTCATACTCTGAAAGCCGATAATCAATAACATTGACAAATTTGACGAATAACAGCTTTATTTCAATGGTGATTCTAATGAAATAAAAGCAGATGAAGCACTATTTAATGCAATAGGTGTTATGATTACCAATTCCTGCAAAAAGTGACTACAAAGCAAAGCTGAAGCAAAGCTGAAGCTAGATTGCACCCCCTCATACTCTGAAAGCATTGAATAACATTGACAAATTTGACGAATGACAGCTTTATTTCAATGGTGATTCTAATAAAATAAAAGCAGATGAAGCACTATTTAATGCAATAGGTGTTATGATTACCAATTACCAATTATTGGGCTTATACTTTTGTCTTGTTATGTCGTCTCGCCTGCTATTAAAGTTTAATCGAAAACAAATGAATATTAACTATGAATAATATTTAAAAGATAACAGAAATGGAAACTTTTCAGAGAAGTAATAGACAAGGAATGAATAAATCACGATGGTTAAACTAGCTCAGAGAAAAAGCTGCTTTTTGCTTTTTGCTTAAACACACAGCAACAAAATGACTTGGTGATAATATAGGTGTCGATCAAGTTCTACATGTTTACAACGAACGGTGTATAATAACTTTTGTTGACTTTTTCAGAGACAAGTGAATAGTGGTAAAATTTGATTCGGTAGTTTTTATTTAATTGTCCAATTTTTGGTTTGTATAAAGCGACATCGAGGAACTATAATTACAATTTTCCAATCTTTTAAGGTCAGTAAAGGGAAAAATGAAATTTATCATTTAATTCAGAAAACTTGTAAAAAAGGTCTGTGATAGGAATGCTACATTCATTTAGAGCTGACCAATGACAAAGTTTTACTATCGACCCAAAAAAGAAACTAGAAGCAAGTGGAAGGTTCGGAATGTATAACTTGTTGATAGATACCCAAAATTAACATAGAGGTTATAGACATTTATGAATCAGCAAAAACACCTAAAATATTACAGTTACATTTTGTAAAAATAAACTCTAAAAATCAGTAAAAAAATTCAAAATTATTAAATGGTTAGAGTAATAGGATAGACAACTAGAAAGATAAAGTCAATCCATGAAGAGGGGATGATATAATCAGAAAACTTGGGATAGAAAACAAAACAAAGAAGGAGGTACCTTACTTAACTTTCGCAGACGGGATTCCTATAATTGCTAATAATTAATTAGGGAAAAATTTTCAACATGTAAGGATATGGAAATTACCAAAGCTCGGCTTAAAACTGACATTTTTACATTAAAGCTGTTTTATAAACCCACTTCTACACTCCAATACAAATCAGGGTGTAGATTGCAGCAGTTGCTACTTACGATTAGTCGCTACACAAAGCTTAACACTCAAACAACTACCAAATACGATACTAATACCTGCCTACATACGATAATACGTATGTAGGCAGGCAAAGATGAGAGACAAACTACAAGAAGAGATACAAGAATCTGTGTTAAACAGAATCTCAAGAATTCACCAAGAATCTTTCAACAATTTTTATAGTTATAAAGCAGCACAGAGGTCGAGAAACATATTCTAATAATACAGGAAGAAACCCACAAGCCATATATCATTCAAGAAAGTATAGAGAAGTCCAAAAAAATTTGGCAAGATTCAAAAGAGCAGGTAGCGGATGTTTTAATTAAAAAAAACCGGAATGACTTTGATGACAGTTACACCTTACGTTTTGAACATTCATACATACACGAATTACATAGCTGGAAAAAGGAGAGAAGTGACAAGTCTGGCCATGGAAGGAGAACTCTTTTTCCTTCCGATTTTTATTAATTCCTGTGAAACTGAACATATTTTTTTTGCAATTCCTAGCAGAATGATGGGATCAGAGGATACGCCAGGAATATGCTGAAGATTTTTTCTTCGCAGAAATTTCCAAATTGAATGTCATTCGGCATTACAGAAGTAACTTGCATTTTGGAAGAACAAAGAGATGTAGTCACAGTTGTTAGTAGACTCCATGGCAAGACCACAGTTCTGTAAGAAAGAGGTGTTGAAAATAACGCATTTCATTGAAAATGAAGAAATGGGAGATACTGGGACCAAGTGACAGTTCACTCACAGTACCTAGAAAGCTTGCAGAGAGGAGAGTGAATATACTCTATCAGCTTTGTAGTAGTATTTGTGAGAAAGGGGTGGTTTTATTGACCCCTTAATATATGCGCGGATTCAAACGAGAAAAACTCCGAGAAACGACGACTCTTTTCGTTAGAGGACTGCATAAACTTCACGATAATATTCGTTTCAACAACAAATGAGCTATCAATGTGAACAACTGTATTCTCAATAATAAACACATACAACAACAACTCCAATAATCGTGTTCTATGACACTCGACAATCGACTTCCGCACTTAGAACGATGACCTTAACTACACAACGACGATTTTAATCCACAATGACGATCTTAAACTACAAAATCACAAGTATATATACAAAACTTTTAAATACATGAATCACATCAAAAATATGATCAACTTGGTTGATCTCTAATTTTCACACGACTACATTCAGATTACCGATGTCATACTACCCGCGAGATCGAACTTAGCCCAAGTGATTCACCTAGTTCTTACCGAGAATCGTCTTTGACTTGCGTCAATACTACATAAATAAAGATCGGCGATCACGAATCTATGGATACAATATTTACAAAAACAAAACTAATAGCAACAGGGAAGTTCCATGACAGTATTTACAACACCAATGAAAACACCCAAATATATGCTTAAATGTCTAGTTTTTAAATTAGCGTAGCAGAATGATCAAACAATATACGGCAAAGATTTTTTTTAGTTTTAACTTCATTTTCCCCAGCAATTGGTCCTTAGACGGTGGCCTTCAAAGGGACTTTATTTTGGCATTGAGGGATTTTTTGGCCGGATGCCCTTCCTGATGCCAACCAGTGGCTTTTTCTTTTGTAAAGTTCCAAATTATCCTCGCCCGCTCGGGGAATCGAACCAGGAACCTCTCGGTTACTGTGCAACTGGACTAACCATTAAGCCACGGCTCCTCCACAAATATAACTCATATATGTATCACATGCGTGGTACTAAAACCCGGTTTGAAATGCTTGTCCAGCGAGAGTAGTGATAAATGGAACAGATACAATGGGAGGCTAAGTGAAAATGAAGACATTTCAAACCTTGTAACAATAACAATTTGTGTATGGTCTTCAATTGTTTAATACAGCCTTTCACAACAAGTGGCATGCTTTTATCGGTCCCTTGTGTTTTCTTTAACCAACAAAAGGAGTCCTGGGCTTCCTCGACGCTCCCTTTGTTTTCCATATTGATAAAAACAAACCTGACTTGTGCTTTCTCATTCTGGCATCTTAGTCCAGCTGATTCTCAACAAAAAGCTATCGAACAAGACGAACTTGACATTAATTGGGATATTCAAATTTTGTACCACAAATCTTTTATATGACTTCTTAATAATTTAGAAAGCAGAAGAGCTGTGGCTTCATAGATGGAGGAACTCCACACTATGGCATCTTACAAGAAACCATTAGGTTAGGGTCAAATAATGACACAATGGCAAGAGTTCCTCAGTGATCCAATAAAAAGCCTTTTAGTGTTTTACGTCTTAGCTCAAGTAAAATAAGAAATAAAGATGTTCAAGACCATTACTGAAGAAGCTGATGAGGTTAAATTTACTTCACGATAAATACAATTAATTTTGTTTGAAGCACAAAAGAACCACCTACAAAATAAAGGCTGAAAAGAAATAGAATTTTTATAAATTCTTTCTGATCTCGGTATTATATGAGTTGTGTAATTCAAAACTGAATATGAAATGATCCTCTTCTATTTATAGCCATAGTGTAGATATAACTGTCAAATTTGTTTATGTCCTTTTAGTTCTTAGCTTTGTTTCAAAGAGAATTAGTAAAATGGTATCCTGTTGAAACTTTGCTTATNAATAAAAAGCCTTTTAGTGTTTTACGTCTTAGCTCAAGTAAAATAAGAAATAAATATGTTCAAGACCATTACTGAAGAAGCTGATGAGGTTAAATTTACTTCACGATAAATACAATTAATTTTGTTTGAAGCACAAAAGAACCACCTACAAAATAAAGGCTGAAAAGAAATAGAATTTTTATAAATTCTTTCTGATCTCGGTATTATATGAGTTGTGTAATTCAAAACTGAATATGAAATGATCCTCTTCTATTTATAGCCATAGTGTAGATATAACTGTCAAATTTGTTTATGTCCTTTTAGTTCTTAGCTTTGTTTCAAAGAGAATCACTTGCTCTTTGCGGAAGTGGAAAGATCACGTTAAATACTTGTGAAAGTTTGAATTCTACATTTTAGTAATTAACCCAAAGTTAAGCATTTAAAGGAAGAAACCTGTCTGCAAGAATAAAATCAACTTGAAACGCATATGTTCTGTGTAAATTTCTGTGAAAATTAGTCTATTTAATACAGTCCTCTATCTACGAAATTTACATGGTCAACCGAGCCGGATGATTGATAGTATTTTCATTTAATCTTGGTGTTATTATTGCGAGTATTTACTTCAAGACAAAGGAAATTCGCATGACTTTGGTTTTTAAAAGATGGCGAAGAAACAAAAACAAAACATTATTTTACGGGATGCTCATATAGCTTTATTGGAGAAGGATATAAACAAGGCAATGTTGTTATTAGCAATTAGAGATACAACTGACGATACTAAACCAAGAGTACTCGCTTTGAAGAGAAGCCTTAGTGATGATATTATTTCTAACCTCGACGTAGAAGATGCAGAAGGTATTATTAAGGAAATGGAAATTCTGAAGTTCAAAACAAGATTAACGAAGCGACTATTAAGCTATCATTATTTGTTGAAAAGCTGGATAAGACTGAAAACTCTGCCTTCGAGCGTACTTCTTCGACTGGACATGCTACTTCGACCTTTGGAAAAACTCACATCAGAATTCCAAAAGTCAAATTGAGGCCGTTTACAGTGGATAGACTTTCGTATCAGTTATTTAAGGAATCGTTTACCGCGTCTGTACATTCAAATGAAGATTTGTCTCTTGTAGAGAAATTACTATGCTTAGACGTTTGCTACAAGGAAAGGCTGAACAGTTAGTGAGTGGACATTTCTGATACCCTGAGATTGAGAAAGCTTTACGACAACATAGAATGTCACGTCAGAAATCTGGAAGTACTGAAACCAGACTGTCTATCTACGCTTGGAACTATGCTTGTCACACTTATAATTGAAAAGATTCCAGAGGAGCTGAAACTCGTTGTTACTAGAAAGTTTGGAAGTGACGAATGGAACATTCGAAAACTACTCGACGAGTTCAAGAACGAGTTAGCTGTCAGAGAAAAGTGTGATATCAAGCCAATCAACGAAAAGCCGAAAGAGAAATTGCCTAATCCACACAAAAGAAACCCGTTTACATTGGCCTTAACATCTTCAACAAGAATATCTTATGCTATTTGAAAGAGACCGCATTTTAGTGATAAATTATCGAGTACGAGATCGAACGAAATTGTGGAAATCAACGCCTATTCTGTGCCTTACATTTGTTCATCACTCAACCATCAACCAATTCGTTTTGCTATAGGGAATTTCCCTCACCTAAGAAATCTAACACTAGCAGACTCCGGAGCAGACGACCTAGAAATCGACGTCCTAATTGGCGCAGATCGTTACTGGCAAATAATGACAGGGGAGACCGCAAATGGGCCGCCCTTGACACCCACTGATTCGAACTCTAAATTTGGCTGGATCCTTAGCGGACCAGTACACACCAAAAACGAAAAGGGAAACATCACCTATAACAACCACGTGACCCACTGCATGCAAGTCGCCAGTTCTCAAACGCCACAATTCGAAGAAATTTCAAACCAACTAAGCAAGTTCTGGAATTTGGAATCAATGGGAATCGGCCCAGGAGAATCGTCTATGATTGAAGAGCTGATCAAAAACATTGACATGTATAAGGAAATCCGCTACGAGGTAACGCTACCATTCAAGGAAGATCATCCATTGATTCATGACAACTACGAATTATGTTGAAAGCGTTTGGCTGAACTACGACAACCCCTCATAAACGACGAGAAACTACTATCGGGTTATGACGCTGTGTTCAGTGACCAATTGAAGTGCGGAGTTATCGAAGTTGTGAACAAGCCAGGGGATGTTGGATCTACACACTATCTACCACACCACCCCGTTAAACGTCAAGACAAAGAAACGACGAAAGTACGTCTAGTTTTTGATACTTCGTCGAAAACACAACGTCCTAGTTTGGGCCACAAATGACGCATTTACTATACGACATACTGGTCCGATTTCGATCGTATCCAACCGCCGACATAACGGCCGACATAGAGAAGGCGTTCCTACAGATTAGTATTGTGGAGCACGAAAGAGACTACTTACGCTTCCTTTGGGTTGATGACATAGCCAAGAAAGAACCAGAAATCGTACGTTATCGTTTTACTCGAGTGGTTTTTGGAGTAAACAGCTCACCTTTCCTGCTAAACGGAACACTTAGAAAACACACTGAGAAGTATGACACTGATCCCGATTTTGTGACGAAAACAACAGATTAATTGTACGTAGATGACTTCACAGGGGGAGGCGAAGATCAACGCTCAGGTAAGGAGCTCTTTTCAAAGTTAAAAGAACGCTTCAACGAAGGAGGGTTCAACATCCGTAAGTGGAGAACGAATGATCCCAAAATACGATTACAAATTTCTACCACGGAAGAAATTCCAACCCCAGGTCAGAAAATCTTAGGACTAAGCTGGGATGAAATAGCTGGGGTAATCACATTCAATTCGCCGAATTGTGCACGTACAGTCTAACTAAAAAAGTTACAAAAAGGAACATCCTAAAAACACTGTCAAGCTTTGCGATCCACTAGGATTGATCCAGCCGATTACTGTAAGTTTTAAAATATTGTTTCAAACTATTTGTAAGATTTCCAACAACTGGGACGAAGAATTGCCAACAGGTCTTCAAACTGAATGGAAGCAACAAACCCAAGAACTCGCTAAGCTGTCTTCTATCGATATCAACCGACCGTACATCCAAAGCACATCATCACGTCCGATAATCACGTACGAATAGCACGGTTTCAGTGACGCAAGCGCTGAAGAATACGGAGCCTGTATCTATCTGAAAGCAGCTCATCATTCAGGAAACATCCAAACTGCACTTCTCTCATCAAAGTCAGGGGTCGCCTCAATGAAAGATATCACTATTCCTCGATTGAAACTACTTGGCAACCTTACCCTCGCACGTCTTTCAACCACTGTCGTCAATACCTTGAAAAACCGCTACGAATTCAAAAGAATCTTGTACTGATCTGACTCAAAAGCAACACTAGCTTGGATCAAGACTTCATAGGAACTTCAAACCTTTGTCGAAAATCGAGTGAAAGAGATTCGGAATCTGGCGTCAATGGAAGATTGGCATCACATCAAGGGAGAAAAAAATACTGCAGATTTCATCACTAGAAATGCAACTTCAACATCACCATGTCAACATCTCCAAAACGACATGTGGTGGCAAGGCCTGGACGAAATTCGACAACCTGAACAAGAAATATCTGATTCAAACATCAATTCCATCAAACTTTCTCCTCCGGACGAAGTAAAGAAACAATCTGTAAACTTAGTACATTCCGTGGATAACGTTTCCTTGGAAATCAACATCGACATCAAAAGATTAAACTCATTGAAGAAACGTCTTAGAACTACTGCCTTTGTTCTGTGATTTATCAACAATGCAAAAGCGACAGCCTATCTACAAGCTAAGAAACTGCAAACATCAGTACTAACTATAGCGGAATTAAACACTGCAGAGGAGTGCTGGATCAACTCAGTTCAGTTAGGAATGCCTGCTAGCAAACAGTTGTCTACCTTCACTGATCAACAAGGATTTGTACGTTGTAAGGGACGCATTCAACATGTACCAATACCCTTCAATACTCGCCATCCGATCGTGTTACCAAGCAGCCATTACCCAATCAAACTCATAGTAATGGATACACACCATCACCTGAAACATGCTTGGGTAAAAGACACACTGACAGAAATACGGCAGAAGGTCTGGATAGCGAAAGGCAGAAGCTTCGTGAAAAAGATTCTACATCTTTGCTATACTTGTCGCAACACCAGCCTAGAAGCTACGATTACCCGCCAACACCACCGCTCACTGCTTTCCGATCGAATAATGCAAGACACTTCTGTGTTACAGGAGTAGATACTTTTGGCCCTATCCACGTGAGGAACGTCTACTTCCCAAATTCGAAAACCAACAAGGCATGGGTTACCCTCTATATGTATGGAGGATCGAGAGCAATTCTACTGGACCTCGTTGCGCATCCTTCATCCTCCGACTTCATATCAAGTCTTACAAGATTCATCTCAAGAAGAGGGTGTCCGGACCACATAATTTCTGACAACGGATCAAATTTTGCAGCTGAAGACTCTCAAAACTTTGTCGCAAGTCGCAACATCAAATGGCATTTTCAAGTACCACTGGCGCCCTGGCATGGTGGACTTGTCGAAAGAATTGTGCGAATCATAAAATTTTTACTAAAGAAAGAGCTAGGAACAGCACATTTGACCAAATTCAAACTCTTCTTCTGGAGATCGAACAAGTAGTCAACAATCGCCCAGTCACCTACTTATACCCAGATAAAATGGAACTGAGTCTCACTCCAAACCATCTCCTGTTCGGTCGTCGTCTGCAATCGCAATCACTCGACAACCCTACTGATCTAACAACCAAGAAGTACGATTCTACATTCTACAACGAAGTCGATGCAACTATCTCACACTTCTGGAAAAGGTGGAAAACCGAGTATTTAACTGAACGTCGAGAACGACATCGCAACATAGAAAAGTCTTAATCCTTTGTCCCGATAAAGGGAGACGTTGTCATCGTACACGAAGATTACACACCGAAATCATTCTGGCGTCTGGCTGTTGTACAAGACGTTCACACCGGAGCCGATGGATTATGTCGTAGTGCAACTGTCAAACTTGGGAAGACTCAAAACATCATCATCCTTTCAATTTCGAATATGTTCACAGCAATGAAACGAAAATCGAACCAATGAAAGAAAAGCGAGCAATTAGCGAGAATAAACTACAAGCAACAAACGAACAACAACAAACCGCAACTAATGAAGGACGACCAAGAAGAAATGCAACAATTATAACTGACTTTAAACTAAAATTCACTGCTTGATAGACTTTGACTTAATTGAGACTTAATATTGTGTAATTCCACCCAATATCGAGGGGAGTGTTACGTAACTATGTATTATTAGTTTTGTTTGTACATTTTTTGAAATAAGATATCATTCTAGAAAAAATCTCGAACGAGGAAAGAACGAGGAGAAATTCTGTGAAAATTAGTCTATTTAATGCAGTCCTCTATCTACGAAATTTACATTCTGTCCATATAATTGTAAATAAAGAATGGGATTTAAAAAATTGGAAAAGAAAAATAATTTCTAAATGCACCTTTTACATCATTTACGCTAGAGGTAGATAAGAAAACAACTTTTTTAATAAAAATGTTTTCTTTGATTAAAAAGCGTAAATTTTTAATAAAAATCCTTCATAAACCACGTAAGGGATAACAATAGTTAAATTTTCCGGTTTTATCGAATTAATGGGCTTTGAATGAATAATAGTATTTTACAAAAGAGCACGACGTGGATATTAACAGGAATGAAACGTTTCTTCCAACTGTTGTATGGTCGGAATAACGGAATTCGTATCAACTAACAAATTTAGAAAGACGTATTAGCGGAAGATCGGGGATTAAAATATGTGTTTGAATTAGTGGAAGTTCTGATTAACCTTTCTTTGTTAGTACGTTAAGGAGCTCACAACTAGAAAATCTACACGCGCCGGTTTATATGCTACTGCAACCAACAGATGTCGCTAAATAGTTTTCTAACACCCTACTCTTTATCTCTCCAAAATTGGACTGTTTCAGGCTCTACGAAACTTGACTGTAGTTAATGATGATCTATTTAGAATTGGGGTATTGCTAGTAATAGTACAGCCTATTGTTATTGGAAGTAAAATTTATTAACGTCGCTAAAATCTTGTTTACTCTCATCACCAGCCTCATTGCCCTCTGCAACAATACTCAGGTTTAGATGGCTTTTAATGGCCAAGTAACGTACTACTCAAACAAGCGTTTTCCGAGAAACGCAATTCAGGAAAGATGAACAGAAAGCAAGCAATACAAAATACATCACAAATAGGGAGTTTCCCCAAATACCATTAGTGAAACGAACCTTATTTTTTAATTTGTAGAATTCCAGTAAATCTTCACGAATGACCATAGCCAATCAGAGGTGAAACTGAAACATTCACTCAACATAGTAGTTAATATGTACAATTGATCTTGACCGAAAAAGGTAAGAAGTGATACAGAAAAGAACACAGACTAGCTATTTCACAGAATAAAATACCGACAAGTGTTTTTTTAAGTACGGTTAATAGAAATGCAATAAAAACTTCCTGTCATTAAAACTCGTAACGATTTGCTTATCCACTGCCTTTTAGGGACTGTGTACTTCCAATATATCTGTGTTTGGTACATTACATTTACCCGAATTGAAACAACCAGCTTTTTACTTTTTATCAATAATCTACCACCAGGAAAGCTGTATTAAACTGCTGAAATGGAAATACAATATCTATTTTTCGTTTCACACTTTATGATGAAAAAAACAAATCCCTGTTCAATGTCTTATTCATTTGAAGATGATTTCTTTTACTATTGACTTGATTCACAAATTAGTGGAGACAGTTGTTTATAATGGAGACAAAATACTGCGTTATCTGACAGGTATTGCTTGTAATTATGCTGTTATCTGTATTTAACTTTCGAATACTGTGATAACAGTGTATTCAATGAATTGGTCCATTTACTGAAAGTTCCTAGGCTTTCACAATTATTTTTGTTCTTCTCTCAGTGTGTTTCCTTTGTGTAAGTTTAAAGAGATTTTTCTGAAGAACCTACTTGCTTGTTTAGTAGTAATGACTTGGTGATGGCAGTCAAAATTAAATATTAACTATATTTAAAAAGCTGGACGTCTACTTTTTATCTTTTTTTCTCAGAGAACCTTAATGGCACCACAAGTACACTGATCTTACGTAGTCAATCTTTTGAATTAACGCCGTTGGGGATTCAACCGGATATTTTAGGTTTTGATGTTATTTGGAATGTGGTTTTTTTTGTCAAGATAAACCAGGACATAGACGCCCGCACTAAGGTGTGGAACGTGTTCGTGCGAACCTTCATATAAAATAAGCTCTAAAAAATAAAAATTGTACCATCCAACGTATGCCTGATGTTAATGCACACAAAATGGAAAATTTATGCTACGAAATGTGCATTAATATTAGGATGAGCTTTGGAGCATCATACTGGCAAATAAAACAAAACAACACTGCAATCTAAAAATCACCACAGCATGGCGGGTTATACACTGTTTAGTTTTCTACATTTTTTTATTTCCCCCAAAAGTTGGTCATTCTGAACAAATTTTGTTTCATAAACTTGTTGATATCTTCAGCAGTTTCCGAGAAAACTCAGTTTTAAGGCTCCCTCCTTTATGTTCTGTAGTAAGGTGTTCTCGCTCGAACAATAAAACATATAATTAACTAAATCACTTTTCGTAATGTAAAGATATACCCATATACCCATATCTTCACTGCACTGTGGTATGTGGACATAGTTCTTTTTGTTCTGATGGTATTGAAGGTGAATTTGTATATCTTACATTGGAAACAATGAAATGATGACACTTGTAGGTTTCATTGATTTACCAGTTGGATTCAAAGACAGCGATTTTGTTTATCAGTTCAACAAGCTTGTAGTTTTCACTCGTTTTTTCATAACTGCTACTAACTTTGAAATTTTCAAATCCTTGTAGGTGCTTAATTGAATAATTACAACACACACTAATTGACTCCTTATCCTTCTCATGTAAAATTGTTCCGAATTATGATGCTTTTTGAGTTCCAATGCCTGATTTTTATCAAATTGGATTGTTTTTACAGCACCTACGTAAGGATGGGATTAGTAACAAAAATAGATAATAACTGAACGTTTGGAGCCTTTTCTGTTATGATATTTATTTGAAATATTGGAATATTGAATAAAATTATCCCTTGTTGCCACTAACAAGCAAATTTCGGCTTTACTTATAAGAATTAGGGTAAAACAGCAAATCCAAATGTACTTACAAACAGAATAATTCCTAACAAATACCTAGATACAAATATCTAAAATAGTTACCGTTATCATCTCCAAATACTGATTCTACTACAACTACCAGTACAACTTTTTTACTTTTACTACTATTACTATTACTATCTTCACCATCACTACTACTATCAATGTTACTACCATACCTACCACCACGACCACTACTACTTCTACCCCCCCCAACACACATACACGACCACAAAAACAACAACAACAACTACTACTATTACTACTACCACTACTATTATTACTACTACTACTACTACTACTACTACTACTTCTACTACTTCTACTTCTACTACTACTATTACTACTACTACTTTTTCTACCACTACTTTTTCTACTACTACTACTATTACTACCATTACTACTACTATTACTACTACTTCTTCTACTTCTACTACTACTACTACTACTACTACTACTACTACTATTACTACTACTACTTCTTCTACCACTATTTTTTCTTCTTCTACTACTACTACTACTACTACTACTACTACTACTACTACTATTACTACTACTTCTACTACTACTATTACTACTTCTACTACTACTACTACTACTACTATTACTACTTCTACTACTACTACTACTACTTCTACTACTACTACTACTACTACTACACTACTACTACTACTACTACTACTACTACTACTACT
>RDPX01000112.1:1018357-1067491 GCA_003991215.1 Morbakka virulenta | reverse complement strand
GGCCTTCTATTTCTTTATTCCAATCAATTTTCCATGGCTCATGTCACAGTTTTCGAATTAAAGAGTGTTTGACAAAACTAATGAAAAGGCCTTCTATTTCTTTATTCCAATCAATTTTCCATGGCTCATGTCACAGTTTTCGAATTAAAGAGTGTTCTAATTTTTAAAAAGCTTTAGCCACTGATGACGGAAAATTAAGTTGGGATATAGGGCGATAAGTTACAAAAATGACTTTGCTGCAAATGTATCGCTGGTTTTTTAGTTCCAAGAACATTTGGCTATGTAAGCCACAAACAATGACTCAATTTTCCAGGGAGTACACTACCTTATGAAAAGTGGTTCTCATTCTTGTTGCTTAAATTCACTCAGAAAGGGGTGTAAATTTGTCTCTATGCTAGGACCTAGGATTTTCGAAAACGGGCGGGGTTTTTTATCCATAATCATAGATTTCAAAATAAGGATCTTTTATTGAAAACATCCTCGAAAAACATTATCCAGCTAACAGCGTAACTTGTAGAAGACATGCATTTAAAAAGAGTTCTCATTAAAAGTTAAAGCAAGTCATCGGAATGTCAGTGAAAAGGGCTGAATGTAAAAGTACAATGTCCGTGAAAGGGTGCTTTTACCAATTACTTTGAATTAGGGTGGGTACCACTTTTTATATAGGAGTACACCCACTGGGCTCGATTCAGTAAAGCGCATCTTTATTTTCATTTCCTTTTATTTTTACTCCCAAAAACGCTATTTTTAAATAAATCTCCGTAAGACACTTGTTAAACTAAATGCTACGAAAGTTTTTAATTGAATCTTTTTTTCGATATTCCCTTCAGAGGACAAGAAAGATAAACATTTAAAATCTGCTGTTGGACGTAAACCAAGGACAGCTTTCAGCGTAGAACAAGTGACTCAGCTAGAAGTGATATTTGCTTCTCGAAGATATATATCAACTAAAGAGAGAGGTCAATTTGCACAACGTCTGAAATTAACCGAATGTCAAATTAAAACATGGTTTCAAAACAGAAGAATGAAATTCAAACGGGAGTTACAACAAAATTATTATCGTCACACCTCGTCTGGAAATTTTCACAGGAATACACATTTATTGAGTTCTTCAAGATCTAAACATCCTTTAATTTACCACCCATCGTGCAATTGCATGCACGTGAACTCATCCAACCTATGGTTGTAATAATCCACTTGAGCCTCTATCAAACACCACCAGTTTTTTTAGTTTTCAGATGTTCTTTAATGTATGACTGATTAAAAATTAATTTTAGGCGATTAACGAGTAAAAGCTAATTTGGTGCTTTTTAAGAATATTCTCACGGCTTACATAGAAATGGATTTTGCTTATTGCTTAAAATTTCCTAGGATAAAAATCGCAACTGAAAGATATAATAAATGAGAATTCTTATGGTAAGCCATTCTTAGTCTCCCAATTAATATTTCATCAAAAGTCCTTCTTTCTTGACAAACATCCATAACTTTTGGTACAGCTATTTCAGTTTTAGGTATGATTAGATTTTTATTGACTTTCTGAATAGTCTGATATTTTTCCTAGAAAGTTTGATCATTTCTTTTCTCGTGCATCTTTTAATATTCATTTACTAATAAGGCTATTCTAAGTAAAGGAAATTTTTTATTTGTTTTCTGATTTGAACACTGCCATGACATATTAAATGTAATGATACAAATTATCTTCAACACACTAAAATGATACATATCTAAGTGGGTCACAGTCAGCCACTATAATGCTATGCATGCTTTGCTTTGAGCATTGATTTTGGATAAGAACGACGATAAGGAAATGGTAGACGCAGAGACGAAGCTTGAGTAATTGATTGTGACTATTGCTGTGTATAGTGAGCTCGGAAATCTTGTCGGAATATCTTATATCTCCTGTCAGCAACAATTTGTGAATTTGAAGTGCGCAAAGATCCAATAGGATTATGCAAATAAGTCAAGTAAGTCAAGCAACACGATTTCCGTTAATATTCGCACATCTCTACATCATATGCAAGCTTACTGCTTCACAGTTCAATTGTTCAAGTTAACTGTTCAAATCTTTGTTATCATTGTAATTTTACTTGTTACTAGTAATAAAAATATCAATGTCAAGTAATTTTTATTTCAATTATTATGTATACCTTCTAGTGAAAAGTCTATCATAACATAAGAAATTTCTAAGCAAATCCGTTTCAAATGTAGGGTGCTAATCTTCGGTAGACGTAAATATTTTATAAGTTGACTGTATTTCAGTCAACAACATCCGATAGCTTTAAACTTTCCAGCAAGTAACTTATTAAAAATAGTGTAACTTGCTATTAAAAAAATAAAGTAACAATAATTTGATGTCATAAAAGGTCATTTTGACAATTGATTAAAACCGTCGTGTCATGTTTTAAATATCCAACCGATACTTTCTGTGATTGAGTTTGATATCGATGTTTGTGTTCATTTCGATTTCAATACATTCTTTCTTTATCCATTACTCTTTTGCTTCAATGCACTTCTTCGTTACCAACTTGTTTATTTCCTTGTATTTATTTCTCCATACGGAATGTACTATGTAGTTTGTAGGGAGATGGGATAATCATAACAACTGTGATAGAAGGTAGGTTCCACTTATTTTTTCTTTCAATGAAAAACCTCCAATTAACATATTTGAAATTTTAGACCTACGTATTCATTATGTTTCATTAGTTCGTGAATATCAAAGGCAATGAAAAAGTTACTTGAAGTAGGAAAATGAAATTAATGAAATTCAAAGAATGAACGAGATCTGCACCAGTATTCGAAAATTCTAAAGATGTCTATTTGTGTTAAAAGCTCGAATTAACAGATGTTGACTGCATTGGTTCATCATACATTGTCACAGAGCAAGATTAACATTGCTATTAAATGGTAATTTGAAAAAAGTATTTTTTAGACTTATGAAATCTCTGATCTTGGGAAAAAGAAGAAAACTACTGAGCACATATCACATTTTGAAAAATAATCCGTTCGAAACTAGATTCTAAAAGCACTGAAAAGTTTTAAAGCTATAGAAAAGAAGGCATAATAGATAAAGCAGAAGAGTTAAGTGGAAGACTCAAATACAAGAACTTGTTACTAAGAACATTGAGACAATTATTTTATCATTTAATAAATAAATTTAAAAAGTTTATTTCAAAATGTCAAAATTATTCACACACCAATTATCTTATAATGTACATGGCTTCTTTAAAATTTCTTTAATTCTTGTCCATAAAATGTTTATTTTTACTTTATAACCTTACATCCTTATGTGGTTTTGTCATCAATTAATTTTCAAGCATTATTTTTACCTGAATATTGGGCTCCTGATTCTACCGGACCTTTGTCCATTCTGAGTGCTGGCAAATATGCCATAGTTAACATTCCCTTTCAAAATAAGTTATAGGTATTGAAAAACTTTGTATTTTTCATTCACTAGCTTTGTAAGATATTATGTTGCTCTACTTATTTATGCATGGAGCACTATTTTGAAAAAAGGATATCAGTCAGTATATATAATAAGGAAAACAACAAAGAAATAAATTGGAATATTTGTTAACTGGTAACTGAAATATTTCGTTGCCACTTCCAACCTCATCAGTCAAATGTTTATCAATGGTTACTAGCGATCTAATAAACTACAGAACAATAAATCTGAAAACAGGACATAGTTTGTAAATAAATTGATGTTATGGGATCATTTAAAACAAAGAAAAATAAACTTGCCCATTATCACTCAAGGATGACACAAGTCCGTAAGGGCGACTGGAGGGAAGTCCTGTAACCCATTTATGCTTTGCATCCTCAAAAGCACGAAAACCACCTCTAATGTTCTTTTCCAATACACATATATACTTTGGAATCCTTGTCTAAAGTATAATACTTTCTATTTTTGAAGTATCGTACGAGATCACAGGTACACCACATCTCTACTGCCTCTAGCTGACGCTCTGTATCCTTCGTTAAAAATCAACACTCACTACTGTAGAGAAGGATGGACCAGACATAAGTCTTTAGGGTATGGGTTTTCGTTTGGAGGCTTATATTCCTATTTGTGAAAATACACTTTAAGTTGTTGAAGGAGGATCTAGATTTGCCAATTCTCCTTTTAATTTCGATGTCGCTCTTGTCATCAGGTGTAATAGTGCAGCCTCGGTATTTAAAGCTGTTCATTTGTCTAATATTCCCTTTTTTGCATGAAATCTTGCAGTTTGCTATTGCGGGCTTTTTGGAAATCATCATGAATTCTGTCTTCTTTGTGTTGAATTGCAGACATTCCTTTTCGCTTTCCTCTACCACTGTAGCTAAGATTCCTGTAACTTATCTTCAGAGTAAGCGATCAGGACTGTGTCGTCTGCATATCATTAAATTACTGATGTTATGCCCACCAACACTGGCTCCTCTATGTTTTTTCATGTTTGAAAAAATTCCATTCCTGTAGATGTCGAAGAGCACCGGCGAGAAGACACATCCATATTTCACTCTTCTTCTTTTTGGCTTGTTACTGCAGTCAGTATAGACTCCAATGGCTGCTTTCTGCTCCCAGTATAGGTTTCCGGGGACTCTGGGGGTCCTTTTCGTTGATGTTTGGCCCTGACAATATGTCAAATAGATCTGAGTGCCGTACTTTGTCAAACGCCTTCGAGTAATTGATGAGGCTGAGATACAAGTCTTTCTGTGCTTCATTGGATTTTTCCATGAGAGTCTTCAAGGCCAAGATTGCATTTCTTGTACTTTTGTCAGCCATGAATCCAAACTGTGTATCTGATACTTCTGGTAGTATTTTGTTTCTTATTCTGTACATTAGCATTCGAAGTAGAACCTCGGTGAGGTGGCTCATTAGCCACATTGTCCTGTGCTGATCACACTTATATGTACCTGGTTTGTTAGGAAGTGCGATGTATACAGACTTCTTCATGTCCTCTGAGATGTTGACTGTATCGTAGATACAGTTCAGTAAATAAGCAACCACCTCAATTCCCATTTCATCCGGAGGCATTTTCAATTCGGATGGGATGTCATCAGGCCCTAGTGCTTTACCACTCTTCTTCTTTCAAAAGGCATTGCGCACTTCATCTCCGAGGATTACAGGACCTTCATCTACATTACTTATCTCAGGTGGTGGGCCTCGGTCATCATGATGAACCTCCGCAATGTATTCAGATCATCTGTTTCTGATATTCTTCTTTTCCATTAGAATCTTACCATCTTTGGATTTCAGGCAGCCAGTTTTTGCCGTAGCCTTCTTTATTGTCATTTCTTGTATCTTTCTGTGATTGAGTTTGATATCGATGGTTGTGTTTATTTCGATTTCAATAATGTTATGGATTTTAATGTTTTGGGGCCAAAGATAATTCCTACTCTGTACTGAAGTTGATTTCCTCCAGAGTAAAGAAATCCAATCCACCTCACCCCTGAGAGCCTAAGTATGTTCAGATTCATTCCTTTTATTTCTTGTTTTATATTGTCTAATTTTCCTTTCTGGAGAAGAGTTTGTACTTTCCTTGTTCCGATTCTAATCTTCTCTCTGTTGCGAACAGTCTCTGGATGACTGTCTGGGAATACCTGTCGCACATGATCGACCTTACCGCGCGAGGATTCTCCAGAGGAGCTAGGGGTTAAACCAACTGTTTCAAATCTTGTTAGCAAGTAACATCATTTTAATACTTGGACAGATGTTGGCAATTTCTTGCTGATATTCCTTGGGACTTGGTCTTTATCAAATCAGCTTCTGATACTGCAACTAAATTCATAGAATGGGTTCGGGCTAGTATTGAAACATTTGTACCTCGTCGTAGTTACAAAGTCAAACCTTATTGTCATCCATGGTTTAATTTTCATTTTCCTTCTACCATTTCTCTGTGCAATGATTTCTCTGTTTAGTTGCAACATGATGGGACTGATAAATCTCGGGTTTCTTTCAGAAGGACTGAAAAGTCTTGTAAAAGGGTGATATCTGAAGCTAAATTTTGCCATGGCGAGCAAGCTTGTGAATCTATTTCTTCTGGTGTACTTTCTGGAAGATATACAATAGCTTTTAGCATTCTGACAAGTCAATTATTTCTCCACTTTCTAATAGTGTTCGGTTTTCTATGTCATCTAGAGAAAAGACTGACCTCTTTTCTAAATTGTTTCCTGCTAATTCTTCTCTAAATGGCACTATTTCCTTTTTTAGATTTCTCTTCAAAGCTGATCAGATTTTGAATTCTGTTAACATATAGTCAAGGTTGATTGTTAGGGTTATTCATTGGCTTGATCAATCTGAGACTTCAGGTCTGGATTTTATTTCTGTAGTTGTCTTGAAAGAATGTACTTCTGAACTATATTCATTGTTGTTCAAAATTTTCAATCACTGCCCATCGGAGTCTTGTTTTCCGTCTTGCTGGAATGTTTCTAATCTTTTTCCTGTCTTCAAGAATTCAGGTGATCCGTCTGATCCTGGCATGTACCGACATGTGAATCATTTTTCTGTCCTTAATGTTTGTAAACTGTTCAAAAGCCTATAAACGACTTATAAACAGTCCACAGGTCTAATACAATCAGAACCTAGGTCTTTTTGTTACTGCTCAGTAATAATTTAGGGAATCTAGCTCCACTGGTGACCTCTTAACTGAAACCACAGAATGTAATCATAGATTTATTGATAAGTCTGGTAAAGGACGTACTATAGCATAAGTATATTTCCAAGGCATCTGATAAGGTGTTGGATGCTAGTTTGCTTTATAAGCTTGCTGGTTATGGGGTTGTGCTTCCTGGGTCAGGGTGTGATCAAGCAACACGAAAAAAGAGAGAAAAACTGTGCATTATAACCTAAATGCGAGGTATATCTACTCTCTAACTTCACGGTCTGACCATCTCCTAACTAATTTACAATGGAGTTACTTATACCCAAATTACAAGGTCTAAATCTAGCATTACATCCTTACAAAACTACCAAATAAGCATAACTATCTACATGAAATCTGTTGACTAACCATGACCTGAGGTGGTTTGATAAGATCAACTGATTACAATTTCTCTACGCAAACAGGGTTTATAATCAAACAGCATAGGGGTCACGAGTTTCTGAAAAGGTCCTTGGTACCGTTCAGTTTTTTATCTCATATCACAAAAAGTGTGTCACAGTGGATGGGATATCATCTGATGACCACCCAAATATTGTGGAAGTTCCTCAAGATTCTATTTTTGATTCAACTCTTTTCCTACTTTAAATCATTTTTTCCTGGTAAGTTAATTCAGTTCATCAACATATATGCTAATGAAACAACCTTTTACTCTAGTATTGGACACAGCAACTCAACAAGGACAAGTCAAACTTGCGAAAGGTCTGGAGTATGACTTTCAGGGTGCCAGTGAATGGGAAAGAAAGTGGTTTGCTTCTTTCAATGTGACAAAAACGCAGCTTATGTCTTTCAACAATAAATTAAGTTCCTAACTGCCTCCAATTCTCATTAAAATCATTCTGATATTAATTCTGTGGCAACCCTGATAAGGTTGCTTCCCCTCGTAATGAATGCTCTATTAGGATCCTTTGTTTTCATTTTCTCCAGATCTTTCTTTGGGTTGCTACATTTCATCTATTGGCATATCTGCTTCTAAAAAGGTTAGTTCTTGTAATGCGTTAAGGAATGCCTTGTTGCAGAGGCCATTTTCTCTACATATAATTCTACCATCCATTTTTGCATTACTTCTCTTGGCGCATCTGGGGAGGTGTACCCTCATCTCGTCTCGACATTCTTGATCGAGTTCATACACGCTTTTGTGACTTGATAGGTCCAAATCTCATTGCTATTTTTCAGCCTTTGTCTCTTGGATGAAATGTAGTCAGCTAAGTGATCTGTGAGCTTTCCTCGTTGGTACTTGTTAAGTTTGTTGCCTTTCGCGTTACTCATTTTTCTTGTCGTCTTCATCCGTATGCAGTTGTTGTCCTTCGTTGTAATAAATCTTTCTATGAATATGGTTTCTTTACTTAGACAGCTAAGTTGTAGAACTCTGACGTCTGAGTGCTTTCCTCTGCCAATCATATGATTTGAATATTTCTAAGTTTAAGGTCAATTCTTACTTCTTGTCTTCACTTCTTTTTGCTTCTTCTTTTTGGAGTTCTATACACTTAGTGTCTCTATATGCATTGTATGGTTTTTCGTCATTAAAAAGTAATAAGAGGTTTTGGCTAGTCCAACAGGTAATATTTACTTGTACTAATGCCCTAACCCTCTTATACTTATAGATATTCTTGTCTCCATTAGGTAAATAAAAGATTCTATTTGAAAATATGACCTATCTTGTTCTGCCTCATCAATGATATACTTCATTAAGCAAAAAAGACTAAGTTAACTTAATTGCAAAACTGTTTTCGCTTTAATACCCAAATTTAGTTAAGGTTTTCGTTAACCTTAAGTAAAAATAACATTAACCGTGCGTTCTCTTTCCTAAAAATATATTTATTATAAAATGGAAACAAATTTCTTATGGCCTGTCGCTAATTAGAAAATAGGGATTTACTCATGAGACTCTAAAACGGTTTAAAACAAAATACATAGAATTGGAGGGTCTACCATCAATAAAATATAAACAATGACTACAGAAAACTATTTTACAAGAAACTATCACAAACGAGTATATTTTCCTCCTTGTTACAAGTGATGCAAGAGGCATTATCGGTGTGTAATCATCACCATAAATATTACGGTGAAAAACATCACATTGCAAGGACCTGGTTATGGTTTTTGTCACCGTTATTTAAGTAGTGAGTTGCGGAAAGGAGAGAACTGTCCCAAAATTTGCTGTTGTTGTTGTTGTTGTTGTGTGAGCTGCTGGAGGCAAGGTTAAAGACCACCCCGATGAGCTCGATCCGGCCTCACGAAACGAAAATCTAGCCTCCCCTCACCGTCCAACAAGTGAATATACAGAACCCACAACAACGCCCCTCCAATATGCATCTGTGACCAAGAGGGTAGATTGCACCAGGAATATATCTCCCAACTACAGGGCCGTCGAAGACACACATTTCCTGGTTGGTTTTTCATTGGTGATATAGAGCCAACAGTTGTTACCCTACCACACGAGGTTTCCCAGGATTACACATAGGGATTGGCCACGTAGGGATTGGCCTTCGTTGAAACCCAAGGTAAATTCTTGTTGTTGTTGTGTAAGCTGCTGAAGGCAGATTGGAAAACCACCCCAGTGAGCTTGATCACGCCTAATGGAACGGAAAACCAATCTACCCTCAACGCCGAACAAGTGAATATCCAAAGCCCACAGAAACGCCCCCCCCCTAGCATGCATCGATGGCCAAGTGGTTAGGTTGCACCGGGAATATCTCTCCCAACTGCAGGGGCATCGAAGACGTCAACAGTTGTTTTATCCTACCACACAAGGTTTCCCTGGATTACTCTTGGGTGCCACCTATGCATACCAGCAAGGACGACACTGAAAAGCATCAGCAACCCACAAGCAAGGCAGATTCGGTTTGGAAAGTAACCAGATACAATAAACCTTCACTTACCACCGGGGGCAGCACAACTTCCATAAACCTTCTCCAAATCGACGACAAACCAGATTCGAAGTCACATGAATGACGAGATCGATTTCTTCCATGCTACGGAAGAACAGCATGAAACGAAAGATATTCGTTACTAACCAGTCAGGAAAACTTGGCTACTCAGCATCCAGCATCCACGTGTGGGTTGCCTTATTGGACACCCAGGTAAGTTGTATTCGTGCTCTGTTATCGATCCGGGCATGAAAGTTATGTCTCGCCTAGCTACCATACTGGCATAAAGCAAAATATAAACTACGTCCTTTGCCATCTCTTAATGCTAGTTTTAACGTGGTCAAACTTGAATACGAGGCCAGGTCTGTTGTTCCTTGGGGAAAAAAACTTTATTTGAGAGAATGGATCAAATATGCTAGCGACGAATGTTCTTATTCTAAAACAGAAAACCCAAGCAGAAACTTCCTTTTACGTTTCATGCAACAGACTACCATCTACAGCTTCAAGACTAATCGGGCACTAATCCTTTTACTTCAAAATTGGACATAAGACAGCTACTTATCTTATGCACCTTAATGACCATTTATTTTTAGTCTTTCCTTTATCAACGCCAGTAGCCATGTTATTTCTGTAAATAGCCCCTTTTTATGTAGGGCCAAGAATATTCTTCTTATCGCCGAAAACATTGAGTATCTTTAAACCAGAATTTATATTAATAAGACTTTCACAGCTCTGAACCATTAACTTCGAGATACTACTTTATTGAATAAGACCTTGTGTGCCTTTTGTCATAAAATATCACCACCTCAGCCAACCGTCATTAGAAATCTTAAGAGAGAGATTAGGACAAAAAAAGCTCAATGGACGAAAATAATGTTGACAGATACAGTTAATCCAGTAAAAAAGCAGACAATTCACTGAGACCTCAACTTTTTATTAAAATCGAAAAGAGTAAGTTGATGGCAAACTAATCACATTGATCCATTCTATATATTCCCAAATCCGTCCTATTGTACATTTTTATCTAACAAGTGGACAAAAATACTGTATCTGTTGAACGGGACTATACATTGAGGGTATCTCTAAGTACAGTATCCTTTTTATGAACAACTTCCTACAACACAGTCTAAGAAAAGTGATAAATTTTAATAGAGTAAAGAAACTTTCACGCGAAAAAAACGTCTTGATTTATTTCAACAAGGAAGTTTCCTTAGAAATAAACTAGTTTCATGGTTTTAAATATTATTGGCATTTTTACGGTTGTTCCCTATTCTCAAAAACGTTTTACTCCAGGAGAACCATCAATAGACTAACTGGAAAATTCCTTTTTCAATTAGCTAAATTACTTTTCCATATATAAGGACACAACTTTTTGGGTACATTTTGCACATTTTATTCTGTAAAACAGAAGTAGTTCCCCGTCTCCTTCTTTAATTGTTTACTTTTGTTGCCTGGAAGGCGCTTTAGTCAAAAGTTGACAAGCTATTGAACTGTATTTTTGACGCTTCCTATTAGCAATCATTTTTTCCTCAAACTTTACCTTTCCAAACCCTGAAAATCTGAACAAACTTCGTGTTCCGCTACTTTTTATCAAGGAACATTTTGTTCACGGTACTGTTAGTGTCTTGGGGAGGAGCCGTGGTTTAATGGTTAGTGTAGTTGCACCTCAACCAAGAGGTTCCGGGTTCGATTCCCCGAGTAGTCGAAAAGAATTTTGGAACTTTACAAAAGAAAAAGCCATTGGTTGGCGTCAGGAAAGGCAGCCAGCCAAAAAATTCCTAACTGCCAAAACTAAATTTCCTTTGAAGGCCACCGTCTGAGCCCCAGTTACAGAGGAAAAATGACGTTAAAACAAAACAACCCCCAAAAACCAAAAAAAAACCAACAGAAAAAATCAACAACAATTGTTAGTGTCTCAGGATGGCTTTTGTTACGGAGCGTCAGACTTATTAGAAATAATAAAATTCTTCTCTCTTACTTCATCATCTTACCAGCTGTTCAGCATCATGCTAACCTCATTATTAACACGTGATCATCATTCGTCACGCGCAAGTACCTCTTTCTCATTAACCCTCGTTTTCATTATCCAAACCAAGCAAGCAAACAACACCTTCAAACTTAACCAATTCGGCTGAAGCTTTGAACAGCAGAGTAACATGACTTGGTTTCTTATTTCGATTGTAACTTAACAGAACGAGTTTTCCATACTGGCTTTGAAGCTGTATAACGTTTTTTAACTGTATAGCTTTTACGCGGTGTAATTTCTTTCCTAGAACCAAAAAACTCACAAGATACTATTTTGTAATTCTTATTGCTTTGGAATATTTATATAAGATTTATGGATTTCAAAAAACAACATTTACGATAAAAATAAAATAAACGTCTCTCTTATCATTGTGTGTCCTGTAAATGCCATGGCCACATAAAAGGATTAACAACATTTAAAATAAAAAATAATGAAAAACAACACGAGTATAAACATTTTGGAAATTATCAGGCGATTAGTGTTCAGAGGTCCAGACCTTTAAATGTATGATGTGAATAAGAAACTTGAGTTTCACGCAGCCTTAAGAAGGATCAATACTGAAGTTGATATTGAGGAATAAAATAAGAGCTGGCTTAATGAGTAGAGAATCAATGTTTAATTAAAAAGATGTTTAAGAATATTTCAAAAATTGTGATGTTTGACTTTCTTTTGTATTTCAAGAGATAACTCATAAATAACTTCGCTCCCATAAACTTTACTGATAATCTTCTATATTCAAGATTATTTTTGACAGACGTATGATGAAACCATTGTTACTAGTTACTTTGTTTGTTTGGTTTGTCTTGAAGTGTTGCTCGAGGAAAGCAAGTGGAAACAAAGGCAACCTGCAATGAAAAATATGTCTTGGTATTCCCCGAAAGAAAATACGCTTGACATTTTGAAATAGTGTTTAGTGATGATATTTGCAAGTCCAATTCCGAACATTACTTCAATAAATAAAGCTGAAATATGTATGCAATAGCTTTCTAATAGTAACATTGGGGGTATTAGTTTACAACAAAAGCAGTTTTCAGACACCATTATGATATATTTATTATTATGATAATGATGAAAAAGTATTTTTTTGAGGTCAGGAAAAATTGATTATCAATCTAATCTAAAAATTGTGCACCGGGCTTTCCTTTTCATTCTAGCTAGAAATTCTTTTCTAGAAACACTTCGGCAGTCGTCTTTCCACCATGCAAAGAAATATTTTGTAGTTTTTGTCATACCCAAATCTCCTGTGCTTTAATCTCCTTTCTATGTTTGCCTGAAGTTGAAAGTTTCAGAACTAATCAATCAAAATAAAAACTTGCTTTCAAAACATCAAAGAATGAAAATCTAACTATCACCACTAATAATATAATAATAATAATAATAATAATAATAATAATAATAATAATAATAATAATAATTTTTTTTAAACTTCAAGCATATATTTTTCCATGTTATCACTTAATACAATTGTATGCCGTGTATACATTACATCATTACCCTAAGAAATACCACTCACTATCAAGGCATGGTATCAGGGACGCACAGAGTAACGTAGTCACCAATAAAGGAGGGGAGGCTGATCCCATGTCTTACTACGTTGACAGAATATGTAATATGTGGTTCGAATTACCACACATATGATCTTCTTTATGATATATGAGATTTCGCTTTTATCGTAACTTATTTCCGCTAACATCTTCGCTACCGAATGTGTACTCTTTCCGATTGCTCCTATCGCGCCAATGCTTAAATTGACAAATATAACTTTTTGATAATTTTTGCCTAGAAATCTGAGCAGAAATTCATATTTTTCTGATTTACGTTTCGAATTCACTTCAATATTTGTTTCAAAGCCGATTGTAAGTTCTAGAATATAAATCTTTCCTTTATCAATTACTAACAGATCAGGGCGATATGTATCTCCGGTAATAATCGATGGAGAATTGTAATCATCAATATCACAGTAAACTTTTGCATTTTTCTTATTCGAAGATATGAAGTTTGCAATATTTTTTAAAACCGAGTCATGCCTCCAATTATAACGTTTTTCGTTCAACGCTGTATTACATCCTCCAATAACATGCCCGAGAGTTTCTGTAGCATTACATAAGGAACAGGCAGATGATTCTCTTTGTCCCCATTTTAGCATATTTGAAGCGTTGGCGAGGGTGTTGTTTAAATACCGGATTGTGAATGAGTAGATATTATTGGGTAACGTAGAAAGCGCTTTGTGCCAGTGACTGGTAAATGCGTTGTCTGCATAGGCTGTGATTGATTTGATTATTAACCCTTGCGAAGTCAGTGTATCGATTTTTTTCTCGTTAGAATTTCTAATATCCTTGATTGCCTCTCTAGTTGTTTTGTACTGATCATACGTGATGTTTTGACCGGTGGTCGCATTGTATATTTCAACAATGTCCCTGCTCTTAGAAGACTTGAGTTTGTTTCTAAAAGATACTCGACACTGAATGAAACGATCAGATATGAGTGTTAAACCGAGACCAAACTTACGTTTGGTACGGCGAAGAAGGCGTGTTGATCCAGAAATAGGTATTTCCAACCAAATCCGTATAAACTTTGAAACAACGTTATCGAGGTTTTCCTTAACCCAGCTTGTTTCTATATCAGCAACAGTCAAGTGCCAGCTAATTTTTGAAAGTAGATATCTTTGGTACAATATTACTTTATTTCTGGGGTGGAGTGGGAGACCATTTATAGTCCTGAGAATGTTTGCAGTTTTTGACATCAGTATATTTTTGTGTTCCGTGTTTGTCATGCCGAAATCGAAGTAACGACCCAAATATAGGAATGGTTCACCCGAGTCGATAGGATGAATAACACTGTTATTAAGATAAAGCTTTGGTTTTATTTGTTTACATACTGTTCCACATTTTTTCATTCCAAACGTGTGACACTTTTCGACTTTGATGATCATGTCACTCCAACGACACCATCTGCTGAATGCGTTGAGGAGAATTTGGTTTTCACTCTCTTGGCCTGACATCGCTACAGCATCGTCGGCGAATTGTAGCCAGTGTCTTGGTATCAAATGTTTTAGAAATTTGTAACCGATTTGTTTGAAGTGATCTTTTTTTATATACTGTACGAAGGTGTTAATTAGCATATTAAATATCAATGGGCTGAAGCAGTCACCTTGTAGTACACCCTTTTCTAGTTTAATGAAATCACTAATGAACAAGTTGGTCAGTATGGCTGTGTGGAAGTCACTATACAGAATTCTAATAATAGTAACAATATCGTCTGGAATATGATGATGTTTCAGCACAGTTTCTATTAGATTGTGGTTGACTTCCCCAAAAGCGTTTTTCAGATCAATTAATGTAATTGTAATAGAGCGTTGTTTACGGCGTGCATCGTTAATTGCGTGAGTCATACTAGCAATATGCTCGTACGTACCAGTTAATCCAGGCGTAAATCCTTTTTGGATACTTGCCTCAATGTAGTTGTTTTTGACTAAAAACTCAAATACACGATCTCGTAGTAAAGAAGTAAATATTTTCAACATAACAGGTTCTAAAGTGATAGGTCTGAAATTACCTGGGTCTGACTTTTCCCCCTTTTTGTATATAAGGATTGTAGCGGCTTGTTGCCATAATGATGGTATAGACTTACGCTTAAAAACTTCGGAACAAATAACTGTAATGTAGCTTCGAAGGTGGGGGCACCTTTTCAGACTTATTACTGGGATTTGATCTAAAGGACATGGACATCCAGAGGACTTCATTCGTTTAATGATTCTGCAGATTTTGTTATATGATGGTGGAGACAAATCAAATTCATGCGTAGGGTTATCAAAAGAGGGTATCCAGTCTGGAATTTGAAAGGTCTTTCTAGGATTAACCGCTTTAAACGCTTTCCTAAAGAATACATTACATTTTTCTTTGTCAAATTCGGGAAGTATCCGAGATGGAATTTCAATGAACTTCTTACAATAACCCCAAAAGTTCTTAGAAATCTCTGTGTCATGATCTTTGTTTAACATTTCTGAAGCTGAAGGCTGCAATTTTAATCTAAGTAGCTTAGCAACAAACCGTATCACTACCGGAAACGCCTTATCTGATTTTTTTAACTTTTTAAGTTCCGTTTTCAGCTGTTGTTTTGAGTAATTATTGTATCGATTAGAAAGTTCGCTATTAATTCCATTACTGTCATTGACGGTCCCATGAGTCTCTACAAAGTAGTTATAAACTGTTTTGTTGAAATTGTCAACGCTAATATTAAGATCTTGATTGACAACTTCCTCGCATGATAGATTAGCCTTGAAGTAACTGTTGGCTAATTCCCAATCTTGTTCATTGACAGGAAGTTTGATTCCGGGCTTCAACGAAGGTGTTTCTTTCAATGCGTGAGAAACTTCCGCATCAGTTATTTCGTTAATGTTATTGTTCACGTGGGAATTCAGTTCATTTACTACTTCATCATCCAACGTCATTAACGTTCTACACAAACGCTGATGTGCTTTGAGACCTCTGAGGCCTTTACATTCTCTTCCACAAACACAAGTTAATTTGTTCGTGTTGCACGGATCATGATTATTAACAACAGATGGTAAAGTTTTGATTCCGTTTCCATGGTGATCTACTTCCGCACGAGATTTGCAACGCCATTGATGTCTTCCCACCGATGAAAATTCCTTTTTGCAATAATCACAAACACCCAGCAATAACGCACAAATAACTAATATACTTGCTTTCATAATGACCAAAGTATACTTATATCATGAAGATTTAAGAATAATAACAAAATACTCTTTTTTCTTACCGCTGTGCTATGGTTTTTCCATGAAACATTTAGGAGCTTGGCAGTGTACGTCTGCACACCTCGCAAGCCTGATCTCGAATAATAATAATAATAATAATAATAATAATAATAATAATAATAATAATAATAATAATAATAACTGTCTCATTTATTTTTGACAATTTGAAAAACAGTAAACAAAAATTAAAAATACCTCTTGGCATTAAATGTTTAAAAAAAATACGTTACTTTAATTTTAGCCGCGACAAAATTTAATACATCTTTTTCGAACCCATCCCCTTTATCAGGGTTGCCATCCCTGACCCCCATTGATGATCATTACGTCATTGCTTACTTGAAACACTGATATTTAATGTATTTGAAGTGATGATTGTTAACCCGGGTCAGTTGCTTAGACTTATTCTATCAGCTGGAATTTTAGATAACGTATCCAAGAAAAGCGACATGTGAATCCATAACGTGGTCCAGCAGTTTCTCTTATTTAACGAAGCAATTAAGGTTACTTTTACTTGTTTAAAGTGAAGTATAAAATGGTCGTAGTATGGTAACACAGAAGAACTATACTTGTGCTGCCTTTAGGTGTTATTGGCAACTCAGAATACCCAGTCTTCTCTAGCATATAAGTCAGAAACCATAAAATTGTACAGAAGACACATCCAGCTTTTAAACAGTTTTCCATTTATAAATGTGATCTGTACTTTTTCTTATCTTTCTGTCCATCTGTCTTGGAAATGTCCCAGATATTTAAAACTGCCAACTTGTTTCATTGCTTAATCGGCTTTCGTTTCAGCCTAAGTAAGAAACTTTGGCTTATTGTAAAAGACATTAATTGAAATTATTGACCTAGAGAGCCCGAGGCATTTCATCTTTGATGAAGACAGAAATGAAGAGATTGAGGAAGATTCAAATGAACTGAATTTGTTCTAGTTATTTTTTATCATTACAAAATGTCTAATTTGAAATAAACGCAGCAGAGGCTAAGGTAGAGACTGTATTCGTTATGACAAATGCATGTTTTTACAAATACCTTGATATAGGCCTACAGAAACTTTGAAGGGTTTGATCTTTTCCACTGCGCACCTAATCACTGTCTAACAACCTATGTACATATCCTGTACATATCATACGTATCATATCCTGTACATATGTACATATCCTGTGTACATATCTGACCTACTTTTCAGACACCCCTTTTTCTCTTATGCAATACCAGACCTCCGACCTTGATACACAATCCTATGCCTTCTCTAGATCAATGAACCTGTTGTGCAGTTGTTTCTCCCCTCGCGATACTTCTCAGCCATCATACCCACAGCAAAAATGGCTTCTGTTGTTTTTCGCTTGGGCATAGAGCAAAAATTGCTCTTTACATATTTCTATTTCCGATGTTATCCTAGCATCTACAACTATTTTCCTCAACTTCATAGTGTGTCTAAGCACTTTTATTCCTCTATAGTTAAAGCAACACTGCATGTCACCCTTGTTTTTATAGATGGATAGGAGGATGCTCCTTCTCCAATCGCCTAGGAATTTCTCAGCCATCATGATCTAATTAAATAAGGCTGTAAGAAATGTGGGGGGCGCTATTATCGTGGCGTTTCCACACTTCGACTGGGATCTCGTCTGTGCCTGCTGCCTTGCCGTTCTCCATACGATAAAGAGCTTTCTTCGCTTCGCCTTTGTTTATTTCTCTAACTCCTCGCTCAGTGTACGGCCTTCAGCTTCCCTCTTTCCTGGGATTTTATCTGTTCATCAGGGTTTCAAAATACTTCTTCCATATGTCTGATATGTCATTTTCCGTGCAAATATCATCCGACGATATACATCCTCTATCATTTTAACATGTATATACTTAGAGACTTCATCCATTTGCTTTGTAACCCGGTAGTGTCTGCCGAGCCTCAGCGGTCTCCATATTCCAAATAAGTTTGTTGTACGCTTCAGACTTGGCTTTGGCCACTGTCTTCTTGCTGCCTTTATTGGTCAGTCTGTACTGCAGCTTACGTACCTCACTTTATTCTGGGTGTAGGTTTCTATATGCAGACTTCTTTTACTTTTTTCTCTCTTGAACTTTTCTCATTCCATCACCATGTCTCTATCTTTCTTTCCTACTCCTGAAGTACTTCCACGCACAGCTTTTGCTGTCACTTCCCAATGCACATGAAATTTTTCGCCAAGCTCTTCAGGTCGCTCACAAACCTTTCCTTCAACTCAGGCTCTTAATTTTCACCATTTGATCCTTGGCTCCGTCTTCTTTGGTCTTTCAACTGACATTTTCATCGTGGCCCTGCAGACTACTGCCTTGTGTTGGTGTGTAACACACTAAAAAAAACTTGATTATCACTATTAAAATCACGTTCATTTTGGTAGAGCTTTTTTTCCAGGCATTGAAATGAAGCGAAACCCCAATATAATAGAACACAAGTCCATTGACTTGTGCTTACCAATAAGGAAAACAAGGAAAGGGACGAGAAAGATACTCTTTTCGAGCAAACACCGTTTGAGTTAAGTATCAAAGGCCGGTCTGCTGTAGGCACATTGGTGGCATTCATATTTCACTATCATCTCTTTCTCTCAGCAGAAAAAATAATTCTGTATGGTCTCTATTGGTCTTCGATAGCCAGTTACAAAAGGTGGTGGTGCTACTTCGACTGTTTTCAGTATTGACATACATATACATATAAATTTTCCCCAAATTTTGAATTCCAACAAAATTCTGATACTCGATAGCGGAAATCAAAGTTAACCGTCGTTGCTGCTTGTAGAAAAGGGCTTTATTCGTGCGCAGGCGGCGATACAGGCTTTTAGTTATTTTTGACATACTACTTTTTATTCCTGTCAAGACGTAAAGTTCATAAAGGGCCTCAGCAATTTACATTGGGTACGACATGAATGTGCAAGGTTAAAAACGTATCATATCTAAACTAAAAACGGCATTGTTTCCATAACGACCGATGCAGGTGGTTCTGTGACAGAGAAAATACTTTAAAAGCCACGTATATTTTTACTGGCCAACAATATTAATTAATTTAGCCATAAGAATTGAGAAATCAAAACACTAATCAGAGATAACCGTTTTAGCTAAAAACACGTCATTTCCATTTTCACGCGTTTAGTCCAAATCGGAAATTAGAAGTGATCGAAGGAGTCATAACGGCCTAACAATGATCTAAGAACTTCTTATTAAAAAGTACCGCGAAACCTTGCAGATCAACTTCCGTATCAAAACTGACTTCAATTTGTTCCAAACTTATTCACAAAAGTCGGTGCCCTGTGGGGCACACTTCGTATTTTTTGCCTTATCAAAAGACAAAGATCTTTATCTACTGTAGTACAAATTAGATATGAACACACTGGACACCCCACTCCCCAACCGAGTTAAAGCGCGCGCAGTGTTTCTGGCAACAAGGAACTACAGCAATTAATAAAATACCTGTCGAGAACGGTTTCCAGTTGCAATATTAGCGATCATAAGTACCATCTGCTTCTGCTAAACAAAGTACTCGTTATTAATACCAAAAAGACAGACGTCTAGGTACGTGTAGTATAAATAAAAAGAAAAAAAGCAAAGGTTGTAACTATGTCAATACTTTTTCTGTATATTTTTTATTGGATACAAAATTTATAACTGGTGTACACTGCATTAACATCTCTGAGAAAAAAAAATACAAACAGAAAGCGGCACTAAACTTCTGAATAAGTTAACAATGGAACACAAACGAATTTAACTGGGGCGATTGGATAATTCAGCCAGCTACTTAACATTCAGCATCTGACAGCTTTGGAGAGTGCTTTCTTATTTTTTGTTCAGGTGACGCTTACTGACATAATATACAAAGTATCTGTGGTGAAAATTCGTTCAATTAACGAAGCTGGTATTTAAGGGGTTCCTAATTTGGTATGTTAGAGGATAAAGGTAGTTTGGTGTACCACTCATCTGCATGGTTTAAAAATGAGGGTTCTCTCACAAAGAAAACCTTGTTCTGTATCATGTCATCAATTACTGAGGCCTGTTTTTACGTGTTCGAGTGAAAAGGAGGCTTCGCTGCGTGGTACATGAGCAAGTATGGGTAAAATAACATTAGCTGAACTTGCACCGGGAACAGCTATTTAACGCAGGTCAAATGTGGAGGATTGGTATTACGACATACGGGCTACTTGTAGCATTTCTAAATAAACCAAGTGGTAAAACCACCCGGCATTATCAGAACAATGAAATCGTTGTAAACTAGATTAATAACCAAATACATTAACGGTGTTCGGCTATTTGCCTTTGACTTGCTTCCAAAAGTCAGAAATCGCTACTACTTCCCTGTTGTTGCATCGAACATTTCTATACAGGAGATCTTTTACTAACAACGGAAGCAACGAATATAATCCAGAACCAAGGAACAAAATCGTCGATAAACTTCTTTTTAGTGACAACAGCAACATTTCGTGTGCTTTGTGCCTAAAAATTATGTAATGTTAGTTGGTTCGCGCTATTTTTTCTATATATACACACAAAAAACAATTCAAGCCTTCCTGCCATATTACAAAATAACAGTTACCTGTATAGCCTTACGTAGTGACATCCTGATAAAAAATAACGACGCGCTCCAGGTCAGCATTCAGCTTTAGAGAACAAGATAGTCCCAATCTATATTTATCTTGTTAATTGCTGCAATACGTTACAACTGAAATATCAATCTTAAAGGACGATTCATACATATTTCAGTCCTGGGAGATTCGTGAGAAAACAAGATACTGACTGCAATTATGTCGAGTTATTAGTTAGGGGGCAGTATAAATTTTTCTATCAATAACGAAGCGAACACCATCTTCTTGAAACAAAACCATTACAATAATACACCATAAGGAAACTCCTCTGAATTATAACGAACATATATTTACATTTTTTTACAACGCGTCGCACCATCCACTCCCCAATATTATACAAATGACACCACGACTATCATTTCTTCGCTAATTTTAAGACAATGCCCTTACGGTTTTTCCCCGGTTGCTCAGTAGCTTTTTCAGACGAAACCAATTTAACAGTCCATTTCTCGTCATCCATATCTATTAATTCACTTGTCGGTGACAGAGGGCTTAAATCGTCATTTTCAGACATCTCCATATCATGCAATAATTGTGGCTCTGATTTCACTGAGGATGCCGGGAATTCTAGTTTCGACGTTGAAACTTCTTCTGAGAGATTTAAAGTACCAACGTCTTTAAAACCATAGTCGCCTCGTCCATCATTTGACTCTGTACAAGAAACGTTTAGCAACGTCATTTCTTCATCACTTAGCGGAAAAACACGTCTTGGCCAAGGAGGTACAGCATTTTCTTCAGGTTTTAGTTGAGTCCACAACAAGTTTCGACCTCCAGATTTTCCACTGGTCACCCAAGATTGACCCGAGTCAGTTGGCGTCGAGACAGACATACTGCTTCTCCCTTCATCGTTCGAGGCAGGCGAATGAGGTTCGGGGGTGTTGCACTCACTGTTCCTTCTTGAAGACCTCGAACGTCGCAACGGTTGGAAGAACACTGAAAACCTTTTACGTTCCTCCAATTCACAAACAGCATGACGGTGCGCGTAAGTGTCTTCGTCTGTACTTTCCTGTCAAGTTATTAAAAGATTAAATTAAGTACAAACAAAAATAAGGCTAGTTACACAACTCTATTAAACAAAGGGATAACAAAAGTAATCTTTCACATACAAACTAGTAATAGACGACCCTCCTACTAATACTTTCCCATAGTGTTCATCAGGTATTAGCAAGAGGGTAGTATTCCTGCTGGGTCGCTCGCAGGTCCTGCTACTGGGACTGATATATTACTTACAGTTATACATGATGAGGTGGACCTTGAGCTGAGTTATGAGTGTAACTGGAATGGTTGTCAAAATTGAGTTCAAGCTAAAACTTGGTACGGCAGGCACACCTCCTCCCACCATTTAACCACTATGTACAATCTTTTTCCTAAATTTTAAAAAGCACTCTTTTAGAATTGTGATACTGCTCTCAACCGGCATGTGATGGAAAAACCCCACTTCAAATCTGACCCTCCTCCTCCCACAGTTTCACTGCTTATTTGTTTCAAACTTCACCAAATTGATGTAGGAAATGTGATACTTGTGTTGGCTGTACTGAAGTTCCAAGTAAAACACTGAACTGAATTGCACAGGGAAATAATTGTAACAAATAATTGTAATGATAATTCCGTTTATTATCAGTAGATTGTAAATGTAAAGCTCGGTCAAGAAAAAAATAAATATATATATTAAAAAAAGGTGGTCAGAAGTGGGATTCGAACCGACGCCTACACGTTCGTGAAAAAGCGCCTAAGACCGTTCGGACATCCTAACACATGTTCCAATGGCGGAGATTATTACTCAAATAACAAAGTTTTGTATTTAAAATGTAATTAACAATGTAATCACCAATTCCAATTACTTAACAATAGTGCATTATCAAGACACACCATCATGTTAATTTTTGTGCCGGTAGCTTGAAAAAATAAATATGCATCCACTAATTACCTAATAACTCATTAACTACTGGGAAATATAACTACATAATTAATAGCACCTTAATTATTTTTGCCAAGCTTGATTCGTGCCAATTTTCATGGCCATAGCTTGAAAAACAACAGCCCGTGCGCCCAAAAGTGCCGCTGAATTAACACTCGCCACCTGCTGGCCCCCCTGACTCGCTTTGCTGGCCAGCATCATCATCATCATCATCATCATCATCATAAATCATTCCAGGGGCTGATGGACATAATTTAGATATCGGTCATCAGAAAACTTTTATAGCTTTAAATGTTTTCTTTACTTCAGCTCTCCTATTTGGTTTAAGCATCATACAGAATACTAACGGAAAGTTTTGAACATACTGTAATCTGAACAAAATTCCAAATTTTAAGAAATTTTTTTCTCAGTCGGTGTTCTTATTGCCTGCTCTGGCTTAAGTTTTCTTGTTAATAAAAATGTTAATAAAGACGCCTAAATTTAATTGTGCCCTTCAGTAATCCTGGTATTGGAAAAATGTATCAAAATTAACATTTTAAAAAAAACTACTACGCCGTAGTTCGTCAATACGGTGTTTGGCTTTTAACCTGTTTATCTGTATAAAAACTTATAGTTGGAATTATAGAAGCCCAAATTGAAAACAATTAACGCTAAACTTGTATGAAAATCCGTGTTGATGACTTGAATCACTACATAGTTCTCTAATGGCTTCCTTACGTTATCAACAATTAACGTCCTCACAGATACAAATAACCCTTACCGTAAAGAAACTACAACAGTTAATTTTGCACGGGTGTTAATTTACGTACAGAAAAATTATTTGGTTTCAAAATTATTTGTAATCAGAGCTATATTTATCACCTTCCACCATATCCAATGCGTACCTGATTTATGAAACAAAAAGTTATGTTGTGATCTGGCGTGCATTCAAAATAACACAATTTAACTCGCATTGCACGTTTTATCTTAGTTCAAGACAACTTGCTAAGAAATACTCAACTTGCATTATGGTAAATAAGCACTCGACAAAAACTGCTATGGTTACAAAAGCCTCAATCACAACTTCCGTCTTTCCACGAGCATGATTCACACCAAGTCCTTGAATTTATTAATGACTCTTAACATAATTTACTTTCGTGCTACCATCTTTAAGTACTCCCAAATTTCTTAATACGTCTGGCAAAAATATTCGGATGCATGCTCCATACTCAGTTGCTAAAATCAACTAAGAATTTACAATACACTCGTACGCCTATTACAACCAACTCTTAAGCTAAAACTTACGTGGCCTTGGTTCGCTATCTACACAAATCTACCTTGAAGACATTAAAGCTCGGTGTTACTGGAAGACTGATTACTACGGATGTCATTATTATCACAAACATACAAAAATCAATCTGAGTCAGATTTTTCTCCTGACACACAGAAAATAAAGAAACCAACAAAAAACAACCCCCTAAACAAGAAAAAACCCACCCTCAACCCCAAACCAACGAAACGCCCCCTAAACAAAGAGCAATTTAAAAATCAATCTGATTTCTTAATCACTGGGTGTGAACAATTTTTGGTGGCTACATGAATAAAAAAACAAAAAAAATAAAAAAACAAAATGGATGTCCAACTTATGACCAATTGTGTTTCCTGAGCTTTGAGTTCGAGTCCTTTGATCAATATGGATGCACAGCTCCAGTAGCACAAGGATAACTATCAATCACGAAGGATACTTGACCGTTGGAGTGCGGTTTTAAAACAAAAATCCTATCCTCAGATTTTTTTTATCGATTAGACATTTCACCTTAATCTACACCCGATATTGAAAGATTCCACACAACGTCATAAAGTTTCTAACCACTTAATCCTCAAATAATACATCTCCTTTGGCAAAAACATTTCACTGAGTACCGATTATTTCGGGGAGGGGGGAGTTCCTACAAAAATACCAGACGAAATAAGGCAATAATAGCCACAACGCATCCCTAAATGCTTTTTTTGACTGACAAATACAACGAAATGTAAGAATATTTTTGTTTACCACATGCAAGGAATATTTGGGGCTATTTCTTCCCAACTTGTGTGTTAAATAAACACTTAACAACATTACAGGAGCAATAAAAGCGTTTGGTCCATTTCATGAATTAGAAGGGTTAGTTACTAGAACAAAAAACTTAAGGTAACTGGATAATGCATTATATTGGTTTAAAATGTAAAATGGAAGCCTTCAAAGTATTATGAGAAGCGCGAGTGCGATCTGGGAGAAAGTACGTGACGTTATAAGTTTGTATGATTGTTCCTGTTATCAAACTGCAATTAACAACGCCGCAACATAATTTAAAGTAATGTTCAAAATAATAACAACCACTCCCCCCCCCCCCAATAGCCCAACCTTTAAATACTGTTAGTTTGTGGATTACCTCTTCATTAAGCTCCAATTTCTGAATTTTTGCGCTGGGTAGTAATTCCAAACTTCTCCAGCCTGGTGTTGGTATTTCCTTGTATTTCAATTTCTCGACTCGTGTGGAACAGGCAATAGAATATGGAATGACAATATTATTAATATCAAATGCACTACTTGGTCTCTTCTTTTTGACTAGCTGTGACAAGGTTGACGCTGACTGACTGTGCGTTATGTTCCTTCCACTGGATGGTATGTATGAAAGTCGTGTGCCAGTCTCCCTTGGGACCGTAAGTTTTCTTGCTTTCTTTTCAATTTGATTTGCTACAAAACATGAGTTAAACAGAAAATAAGTAAAACCGGGAGATTCTTATCCAGAAGCTATAGCTTCTGGAATGTAAGAAGTGAATCTCAAAATGCAAACGAAATCATCTCTCTTAAATTACAAATCTTTTATTCTCAATGTCTTCAGCGTTTCATACATTTCAAACGGAACACTTTGGCAATCCAACTTACATACTTTTACCTGACACCAAAATTTCAGGAAAGAGGATGATAAAATCACAGCTATTAAAGGCATGCTTAAACTTTTATTGCCGTTATGTAACATTAACATTCCCTTTTTAAGTGTCTTTTTTTGTTGTGAGGCATTTCTTGACCAGAAGCTCTTCCTAACCTAAAACAATGGCTCTTGCTTTTTGCTCTGGTCGTCGCTCTGCCCAGAGTGGAATGCCACAGTAAAAGAGCTGTAACTGAAAACTGTAATCTGCAAGCACAACTTTGCCCTGACATTGCTTGAGTGCGGTACTACACGTGTGTTATTGCATACCCCCTGGTGAAAACCCAAAATGATATGTAAGACGTTGTAACCGTGACATAATTATAACCTGTACCATTTCTGAAAAAAAAAAATCATCATAAAACAAACATCCACTCCCCTAAAATAAGAACTCTTTTAAGTCATCACAAACTTATTTTATGTCTGATCTACTTACCAGCATTAATGGCTGCATATCTCTTTTTGTTGTTGTCCACATTACTGCGATTACTTAATTTTGAAGGTAATGATTGCGAGAGTCCATGTCCTGACAACTTAACTTTTGCAGCTTCTGGTGAAGCAATGAGTTACATGATACCATAAGTAAATATATAATAAAAACCACAATATTTTTAAGTTTGATTTTTTAAATACTAGCCAATAACAGCTGGAATAAAAAATTGTAATAATTGCAACAATAAATGGTGGGGGTTAGATCACAGATGTAGGTAATTAAAAAATGGGAAGTGCAAAAAAATTGAATAAATGTATCATTTGTAGAAAAATGCAGGCTTTGGAACAAAAATAAAAATGGAGCCTGACCTTTGCTGTGTGGGTGGCTGGCAGGTACCTGTTCCCAAGAGGTTTAACCAGTTTTTAACACCTATCTCTGGGGCAAAAATATGGCAGTAGTAGTAGTAGTAGTAGTAATTGTAGCAGTACTACTACAACTAAAAGTTCTACTACTGCTGCTGCTCCTCCTCCTACTACTACTACAACAACAACTTCTATTACTACTACTATCAAGTAAGTAGTGTTCTCGATGCCCTGTGTACTGCTCTCAAACCATATACTCTGTTCAGGATTAGTAGCCAGATATAGATATATATATATATCTATATATCTTGTTTATGTGATGATTCTAGTAAATAAATGAGAAGACTAGTGATGTATAAAGGCAATCACTGCTTTGCTGAGAAATTTTAATAGAAAACTCTTAGGGAAGGTGACCAGTATTGCTATATGGTGTTGCAATTTTATAAATAAATGTTTTGTTTATATCTCAGGATGAATACGCTTTTATACGAGACACAACAACAACAAAAAATCCCATAGCTGAGCTGTATTTGTCCCTTCTATCCTGCATTGGTTTCTAATATGTATCCATCTTCTTTGTTGTTAAGAACCATTGAAAACATAAAACCACACAAGTGTTTAGAAATGTGTTGTTGGGGCATAAAAGTAAATTTTGATGGGATATAAACTCGAGTGTGAAGTGTCAACAGTAATAATACAAGGTAGGAGGGGGGGGGGGGTGTAAGGCAAACCATCATCAAAGGAAGGCCTGTAAAATTCAAAGTATACAATGTGATATTTTACCAGAGCCAATAAGATGACTGGCAGACCAATGGTGAAAATGACATTTTCTATAGGGATGGGCAAAACTTGTTACATTACTTATACTTACTTGCTGCTGCTACCAAATTATTTAAAGAAACACAATTTGTGTTTCTTCTTTTCTTTTCTTGGTCCCTGGAATAAGAAGGCAAAAAGTTCCAAAATGCTATTTTTAGGCAAGAACACAGGGTGGAAAGGTAATCACACAACATCAAACATAGAATTTGTAGCTCACTAATGCAAGTAAAAAATGGTTACAACAAACCTAATATCAAACGTGTCCCACAATAAAAGTTTATTGATACACACATCAGTGACACACCTTTTGAAAGGGCATGTCACTTTAGTGCAATCAGCAGCTATATATTATGCTCTGCCACTCCAATCTTTGCCAAAGAACAGTTTTTAACTTCAGTAAATCTCCTTTTTGTTCTCCTTTTAACACTACTTTTGTTGACTAAGCTTGGAGTAATGGTAAAATCATAAAAACAGATCTTGTTGTTTCAGGGCATCAAAAGATAGTTTAGACACTACCTGGTTATTTTCAAAAAAAAGAAAACGAAAAAGATAATTAGCTTCTTACAAGCCTATGTTTTGGATATATATAACCAACGTTGCTGCATTTTACAATCTTTTCACATGCTTCACCAATGACTGCTCTAATTTTTTCTCCACATAAGAGACTGTTATTCAGGAGTGCCCTTTGTTTATGTTTATACTTTGGCTCTTTCTTATGATCTTCTCAGGTTGTGACTGCTAAATCTCTTTTTTCTATTTCTCTTTCAGGTTATTACTGTTGTGTTTATTTTTGAAATGTTTTATTTTGTAGGAAGACATGCTGTGTTGTCTCTATCAATGTTGGGGTAATGGCAGCTTTTTTTCTTCAGGTGTTTTTATGATAGTACCATCATGTACACTGCAGTTAATCCAAGATTTTATAGCTAAAGTCATGCATACTAATGCTCCATTGGTTGTCCATACCATAAATACTACCAATTCACCTTTCCTCAACAAAAAAATTATATTATGAAAAAAAAATACTTACAATACAATTCCCATTAAAACAAATTCCCCACTTGTCGAAGTATACTAATTACCTTTTTCTTGAAAACATTTTATTAATTGGTTTTACTTTAGTATCAAGGCCACCTTGCTGCATTGTTGCTTCCAGATGAATTGGTAGAAGTAAATCTAAATAGAAAAATCAATATATACATGGAAGTAAAAACATTAACATGAAAAATAGCTCTTGTCCCTACAAATGTTCTTCTTTGGCAGCTCGACAGGGCTAGTCAGTTTTGTTAACAGGATAAACCAATCAATAAGCAAATAATTTGTTAAACTGTAAAGTAACACACCTGATTTATATTGTTAAAAGTATGCATCAAAAACAGCCCAAACAACAACAAAGTTCAAGAAGAAAAGATCACGTCTCTTAAACATTACGTGTGTGAAGATGTAGTTTGACAGCTCATTTACAATGCTTGAGGTCTAAATGAGACAGGAATGACTGAGGTTGCAATGCAGATTAAAAACTTTCTAGGATATTCAAAAGGTCTTGTACAATCAGGACCACACAACACCACACAACCTTTCCTACTAAACCTTTCTTTGCCTTGTTTGGAATGGAAGACAGGGAGTCTACGTCGAGTTGTTGGTGCCATGAGCCCATCTAATTTCCAGCTAGGTGAGGCTTCAGTTCATCTGGGAGAAGGAAACTTTGCTTTCAAATCTCCCACTGCCCCGTGAGTTAAATTTGAAAAATGGAAGGCCAGCTTTTGGTGATGCAATAAAATACTTATTGAATTGGGTTGTGGTGTATCCTTGGACTGGTGTAAGGAGAGGTTGTCATAATAAAAATTAAGAGTTTCTAATATCCTCTAATTATTGGTTGACATCAAGAAGTGTACAGGGTTTAAAATTGCTAAAGTTATTTAAAACTTAGGTTGTATCAAAGAAAAGATAATATAATTACTTGCAAGGTATGTCAGGGTCAACAACCAGCTGACTTGGCTAGGATTTGTGTTATCTAATTATAGGAAACCACAAATTTCCACTTAATGTTGGCAGCACAAGAGGTAAATCTGCTAAGTGTTCACTAGATGCAATTTTGATATATGCTGTGAACAGTAAACTTGTTAGAAAAATGGATCAAACTTGTCCTATTAGTATACAGAATGAACCCTTGTATTATAATTGTGAAAATCCTAAACGAAAGAACAATGGTTAATGTCACTTGCATAAAACTATTTAATTGCACATGATCTTGTCTTTTTCATAAATGGTACCAACTTGAAACAAGCTTAGGTGAACAACTATTGCATTGAAATGTACCACCATGGTTCTTGATCTTGATGAGATCCCATTGCTCCTTGCTAAAGGTACTTCTCTTTCTTGCCCAATATGGTGTAGGACTTTTGATTTTTGTTACTTTGTCTACATTGGAAACTTAGACCAAGTGGTTTTAAATCACATCTTTCCAGCTCCTATGCCTCTCTGTGTTTCTGCATTGAGCAATGTCTATTCTTTGATTTCTCTCTTAATATCACCACTGGCTGTGATTTAACATCCAAGATAATTGAAAGTGACACTTGTTTCTTGGTTTCACCATCTATCCCAAGTCCAAATTTTGGCTCACTGTTTTGAGATAAACATTACCTTTATCACCTGTAGCAGACTCGAAAACCACATTATTGGATTAAACTTTAATGGGAACATTTGTGAAGAAAGTGTACTCTTTGATACATATTATGGTGATGAAGCCTAAAGCACAAGAAATATCTTTTAAGTGCTAAGAAATGTAAATACTACAAGGTGGCCCGAAAGACAATTTGCTAGCTGCTGAAAAGCCTGCTAAGCAATTCATAAACATTCCTAAAAAGGTAGCATGCAAAACTTCTTATAAAAATTAATTATTCACATTGTAATAGTGTGATAACTATTAAAAGTAAAGCAACCAATACAGTAACACTTGAAAGGCATGAACTGACTGCAGTCATAAAAAGTAAAGGTGTTAAATATTAAATAACTAATGTCATGGACATTAAATAATAGTCATAAAACTTGATGGTGACAAAAAATGTCACATCACCTTCTTCAACACATTAGGAAAATGACAACAATTTCTTGAAAGAAGTTAACTTACCTTCATCAAATGACAGTTTTGTATGGTAACTGTGGTCTAAAGCAGCAGCTCTGGCATTCCCAGAAACCATTGTACTTATATTAATGTTTGCCTTTTGACACAAAAGACATGTTGCAACTGTTGGGAGTGAAGGGCATGTATAACTAAGACCATTCTTCTCTTCCAACTTTGCTATTACCTTTTTCAGGTATTTGTGAGTTGGTCTCTGCTGTAAGGGTGCAGTCCTAGCACAAAAATGTTCTGTTATGATAGGCTCAATATTTTTATTTGACATGTCAGTATGAATGCCTTTTAGAATTCCGTTTTTTCTACTTTGATCCAAAGTTCTAATAGCATTCTCATTGACTAACTTTTGTTCAACACAAGTACTGCTTACTGACCCAAATAAAGATGTCCTTTTTAAAGCAAGTGCTTTAGACATGTCCTCGTATTTTTTTAGTTTCTGGTCAAGATCAGATATGTGTGATTCCAACCAAGTACACCTACTGCCTATCAGCACTCTGTCCTTCCACCACCTAGAGCAAGTTGTTGTGGATCCATATCTGCAATACAAAGCAACATAGTTTAGAATCTTAGTTAAAACAGAAGTGGGAGTAAAATATAAATGTTTAAAAAAACCCTCATTTACATCANTTCTACTTTGATCCAAAGTTCTAATAGCATTCTCCTGATAATCATTACAGCAATTCTCATTGACTAACTTTTGTTCAACACAAGTACTGCTTACTGACCCAAATAAAGATGTCCTTTTTAAAGCAAGTGCTTTAGACATGTCCTCGTATTTTTTTAGTTTCTGGTCAAGATCAGATATGTGTGATTCCAACCAAGTACACCTACTGCCTATCAGCACTCTGTCCTTCCACCACCTAGAGCAAGTTGTTGTGGATCCATATCTGCAATACAAAGCAACATAGTTTAGAATCTTAGTTAAAACAGAAGTGGGAGTAAAATATAAATGTTTAAAAAAACCCTCATTTACATCACTCATGATAAAATATGTGCATGATAACTAACATGCACACATGCACGCAAACATGTGTGTATATATATATATATACAAGTGTACTTTAGCAAGGTATCAACATTTACTGTGTATCATGTAAATGAAGCTAAATTTATTGCCATAAAAAAATTTCAAATAAACCTATAAAAAATTAACCCTTAAGATACATCTATTAGTCCATATTTGTTATAAACTAGAGATAAACCTCTTATTTTCTCTTTATTGTCTTTAAGCAAACAAGATTAATTCCGTTCTTTAATTTGGTTGACCTACTTTTTCTCTTCCTCTCTTCACATGACACACAGGATACCTTCATCTGACAAACAAAAAAACAAACTCATGTGCTACTTAAAATGTAATAAATAAATTAGTTCACTTATCTTCACTTAACACATTATCTTGCAGGGTTTTTTGGATAGTGCCTCAAAAGGTTAATATGGTTACAGTTATATTATTGTTGACTTAAAAAAAACCCCAACAAACCAAACACCTTTAAAATATATCCTGTTTCAGGTTGGCATACGCTTTACTGGCAACTAATAACAAATGGAAAGAAGGGTGAGCTAAAGGGGGTCTTTAACTATACAATAAAAATATTTTAAAGCAACGTGTGCATAAACAACCATATAGACAGAAAAATGTTGGTTTTAAAGAATATTTTTTTGACAAAATTGGTGTCAGTTGTAGTTACTTCTTTGATGGTGGCAAGTTTAAGAATGGTTGCTGTGTTGGATACAAGAAAAAAAAAATCTAAACTGATTACTGATACATTCTTTCAATGTAGTACAGATTGTCGTTATGAAGTGCATGGTTTACTGACAAGTTCACACCCTTTAAGAAAAAGAAATTCGCAATAATAAGTTAGTGCAAGTGAGCACGAAACCCAACATACAGAAATCTGGAGAAAAAATCGTGGATGATGCATTAAAAGGAAAGAAACATGAGGAGCTTTTCTTGGAAATTAGAAAAATGATCATTTTGTATGCATTTGGGTTTTTTGACAATTGTAAACCATTCACATGTTGACATTTTATTCCTAAAATGACGTAATCGAAGAATGCCATGACAAGGGTATCCCTTTAATTCCTGCGGAGATGCATAATTTAAACCACGCGTTTGATTTGCATAAAAACTCTAAAAAAGAAAATTCGGATTAAAGAAAGTAAGCAGAAAAGGAAAATTATTTGGATCTCGTAAACACAAACATCAACATTGGTTCTGATAAACATCACACATACATACCAATGGGATGATCCTCAACAATACTAATTGCCACTGCACGACACAGTTAAGATTTTACATTCAAAGATCTTACACCATAAAAAAAGAAGAAGAAAAAAAAAGCAACTCTAAAATGCTAGCTCATAATGATGTCCACATAGGACATGACAATATTCGTCTGCTGTCTTAAAGATTCGCTCAACACAGTTGATGATTTGACTTTTAATTCAATCAAGACAAACATCACGCAGTGCCAAACCAAGTGATGGCAAGTAAAATTTACATTTATAATATATATATATATATATATATATATATATATATATATATTTATAAACACAATTTTTAAAGGTACGATGGGTACCTTAAAAATTAATTCATACTCTACATTTGGACTTAAAAAATAGAAAAAAATTTTTTGGATTACAGTTTTGGAATGAGACTGATGCTTAATTTAGATAAGACCTACAAATTCGTTGTTTAAATACCTCTTATCACTNAGATTCGCTCAACACAGTTGATGATTTGACTTTTAATTCAATCAAGACAAACATCACGCAGTGCCAAACCAAGTGATGGCAAGTAAAATTTACATTTATAATATATATATATATATATATATATATATATATATATATATTTATAAACACAATTTTTAAAGGTACGATGGGTACCTTAAAAATTAATTCATACTCTACATTTGGACTTAAAAAATAGAAAAAAATTTTTTGGATTACAGTTTTGGAATGAGACTGATGCTTAATTTAGATAAGACCTACAAATTCGTTGTTTAAATACCTATTATCACTCAGAAATACACCAAAAAGAATAGGCTCAATGCTTTCATGGTAACACCTTACCTCCCATTGTCAGGCACATCCTCATCTTCTGGCTCACTTTCTGTGGCGTCAGGGTCTACAAATGACTTACACAACTTACTGCGATGTAAAAGGACTTCGACACTCTCCTTATGGTCACTTACAATGCGTTGTCGAAAAGTACCTGAGCTGCGATCAAGTTGTTGTGAACTAACTAAATTCTTCACATTAATCGTGCTATTAACTGGCTGCCCATTTTGGTGTCCTACATCAATTCCATATTTCGAATTTGTTTGGTTGCTCGCTGCGTTTAAGCATAAATTTTTGGTCTCTGTTCTTATTCCTCGATTATTAAGAGTTTCGTTTTTCAGTTCCTCACTAACGTGCGACGAAATGGCATTTAACTGAATCGTCCTTATGCGTCTGCTGAGCACGTCAAGTCGCTTTTCAAACTCCTTAAACCTCTCATCATGTTTATTTCGTCTTCGTTTCAAGGCCGACAATAACTTTCGGTCAACTACATTTTGTTTGCTAACAATTTCTGTAGGCTCGATTTTGGAAGTGTTCATCTGTATATCGGGTCTTACCATGCCATTCGGTTCGAGTTTCGTTTCATCATCCAATGCACACGAGGTCTTACAAATACCATTATCAGAATTGTTCATATCAAAGTCCTTAGAAAAGGTTTTTAAAGGATTGTTTCTGCTGTTTGCAGCGTCTATATTTGCCAGCGAAATTAATTGGTTACTCCCAACTTTTAACTCCTCTTTCCCTTTCGACTGGCTGGCTGAAACAGTATTGCTATTTAAATCTGTGGATTGAATAACACGAGATGAGCTTGTCCGTTGCGTTGGTTCTGCAGATAATTTAGCCTCCCGCAACAAAAATTTCTGATTTGCAAGATGATACAATCGTTTTCCTACTAAACACGGATTTTGTGTCTTGGTACAGCCACTGGATTGCCGATCTCTCGAAGTTACTCCGGCTGCTTCAATAAGAGCGGGCGCCATGAATGTTTGATACACTGACCGCCATGCACATTTACCAGAAACAAGAAACCGCGAGCGATCCGACGCCACTTGGTGTTCGTCTGATAAAAAGTACTCGATATTCCTTAAATGTAGATATACAACTGGAATGTATTTTGTAATATTATGATACTTCCCGTTTGTTGTTGTACTAAGATTCGATACTAAGGTACAAAATTTTAAAGGCTATCTTTTTCAAACCATCCTTTTCTCCGCGAGTCCGATCGGAGCACGTGACAATACGCCACGTCTTGAGATAGCAATTTCTTAACACTCGAGCCTAACGACCTGATCAAATAATTTAAGACTGTCTGCACGATTAAAGTTAATTAAATGTAACTTGTACACACGACAAATATACCCTTGAATAAAATTTGCTTGTTTCGTTCCAGGGTTTGTAGCTGTTTTTTCGTAGGCACTGCTTGAATCGTACAACTGTCATGGCGGAACGCCTTCCAGGTGAACTACTGCTTCAGCAAAAAATTTGCAAGCCAAGCATTGCATTTAAATCGTGCTTTGCGCATGCGTTTTTGAAACTCTTTGGGCAACATGGCGGCAAATATCAACCAAAATCACAGAAAAGCAATAACAACATGATACAGATATAAGTCCACTTCTTTTCCCATCCTTTATGTTTGAAAATGTGAAAACCATTAACTGTTAATGATTTTTCCAAATCCAATAAAAATACTAAATGCTCCATACCAAAAAACTGCTGTCCCCTAAAATGCAAAGTAGTAAATACCAGTCAGCAAGGCCCTTAAATGACAAAGTATCAGAAATTAATTTTAGACCTACAGAAATTAGATTTTAGCAATGTAATGAAGTATTTATTTAAAAAAATTGAATACGAGTGCTACAAGGGTACCAATGTTTCATAAAATTGCACCTCAAGAACATTGTGAGATTTCAATGTTCCACACCAGTTGACTTGTTTTGAAAAAAAATCAAACTGATCTTTCTTCTGCTCTAATAACACAAAGGGCTGCAAGAATGTGTCATAAGCTTAGGTCTTGACTGCCAATTTAATTTTGAATCTTCAGTTAGAGTCACTTCAGGCCATGATCTTGGCCCCAGGGGTCTTGATTATATTGCTGTGGTCATAACTGGGCTGTTGAATCAAGTCAGAATTGAGTTAGCAAACTGACTCGACACCTTTGCTGTGCACTGTCCAGTGGCCTGAAGGAAAAACAAAAAAGTAGCAAGTGAAATTAAATTTAACACTTTCAAGAAATATCGAAACAGAGTTAAAGGTGTAACATGAAATCAAAGACAAGACAAAAAAAGTAACTTTAACTGGCCCATGAAATTTGTAAAAAAATGTAAAATAACATAAAAAAAACCAATAATAACGATCTGAGATTTACCTAAAAACCGCTGCTTATTACTTAGCATTCAGTATCATACCTTCGAAGTACTGTCTTTTGCATTAATTAACTTTATTAGTTTTCATCTCAAATCTACATCTAGCCCTCAATACCATTTTCACCCCAACCTGAAACTGACAATCAACTGTTTGAGCTATCAGTCCTGATGAGGCCTGGAAACGACAACAGAAAAACATTCCTAACTTTTTTAGGGGGTACCAACTAAGAAATTAAAGATTAACTTTCATAGATTTTCTTCCTAAACATAACGTTAAATGAGATAAGAATTTAAATTTTGAATAAATTGTCCTTTTTCTTCCTAATTTAAATGGGACTAGTTTTTAAAACTGGTTGTAGAGTAAGTTGTAATTGCACAACCATAATTAAATGTTTATTTAGTTAGGGTGTAGTTGTACCCCAAGTTTATCTAGCCTCATTGGCAGAATTAACTTTTTATTGTGTGAGGACTTCCCCATTTCTCATGATGGCTGTTGACATAGGAATGTATGGTAAATTTACGAATAGAATTTAACCTGATTTACGAATTCTTTAGATGATGGAGGTTGGCGGTGTACTCTTTATTTTGTTCAGCCATTTCATGGTAACATTAATCAGTGGAGATGAAATGGATAATACTATTGCCTATGATACAGGAGGACAGCACCAAATGTTGAATGCAGCCACATCAAATGATATGCTGTTGACAATAAATTCCTCTTTAACTATCGATAATTCTACTAAGTTTTTAATTTATGAAGTCAACCCAGGAGAAGGATTTAACTTGCGGAGGGATGTGCACGTCAGAGCTGCAAATTTGGTCAAGGTATTAAGAAAGAGTGGCAAAAACTGGGTTTTAGTGGTACCACCTTGGCGTCATCTGTATCATTGGAGATCGTCACTAGCTCAGGAAGGTTTGCCATGGCGAACGTTCTTTGACTTGAAAAATATGAATAAATATGTACCAACTGTTGAATTTGAGGACCTTTTGAAAATACAAGGAAACAAAGTCATTGATCACATTCTTTATCTACAAAGGTATGACGAGCCCTTTAAAAATGGCTGGGAAGAAAAAATGGAAGAAATGGCCTGCAGAGATGCAGTAATGTACCAAAAAGATGAACGTGGTATATTTCGGGGGTACTTTTGGGGACGTGAAGACATAGGAGGGAAGTCTTTTGCTTGTGTTGCTGCACAAGGACATGCAACAGTCCTGTCGGAATACCTGGAAAAGTTACCTGGAAGGTATGCCAGTGTTGTTATCAGGGTGTTTAAAAAGTATGTGTCAGACCATTGCTCTACGATCTGACATCTAATTCGGGTTTAAAACAGAAAACCATCGAAATAAATTTAAGTCATAATTTTGCCTGACAGTTTTAGTTTTGATGAAGAAATGGCACACGGACCACATTTTTGTATCCCTCGGAATATGTTTGTTACGTACTTGTAAATTATTTAATTCCTATTACCAGCTATTCAAAATTATCCTTTTTTAAAATTTTTTTTTAAAAAGCCTCATACATTTAGTATTTTGTTTTAATTTTTAGTATACCTCTGCATAATTTTACGTTTTTATCTTTAGGATGACAAAACCGTCGATATCGGTTCTGTCTTCTTTTAAAAATGTAAGCTAATTGTTAAATTTCCATTCTGTGTACAAGGAACTTAATGACATCTTGTTGTTCTGTCAAAATTGGAGAATGTTTAAAATTTTTGGTGCTCTTTGATGTGATGAATTTACTTTGAAAGTTTCCTCTCCTTTTACTAAATGGCAAATTTAAGGAATATTACAAAGTTGAAAATTTGTTTTTATATATTAATTGTGTTTATTTANAAAGCCTCATACATTTAGTATTTTGTTTTAATTTTTAGTATACCTCTGCATAATTTTACGTTTTTATCTTTAGGATGACAAAACCGTCGATATCGGTTCTGTCTTCTTTTAAAAATGTAAGCTAATTGTTAAATTTCCATTCTGTGTACAAGGAACTTAATGACATCTTGTTGTTCTGTCAAAATTGGAGAATGTTTAAAATTTTTGGTGCTCTTTGATGTGATGAATTTACTTTGAAAGTTTCCTCTCCTTTTACTAAATGGCAAATTTAAGGAATATTACAAAGTTGAAAATTTGTTTTTATATATTAATTGTGTTTATTTAAGATAATTAACAAAAGTTTCAAAATACAACCAAGAGTACGCCGCTTGTTCAGGAATTGTATGTAGCAATGAAATGCTGATTATTTCTCCGAGGGTATAAAATAAGTACTTAGGCCTAAGATTATAATAAATAAAACCCCTATTTACTTTACGAGCTTAGAAACTTGCTTAGCTGTACACTAAATGTGTTAAGGCTGGTTGATGTTTTTATGCCAACTTAAGGTGAACTAAAGTACATTAGTAGAACAAGATATAGCAAAGTTAAAGCCCTGTCATAGTTAACCATTTAACATAAATTAGATTCATTTTGCTTTTAATGTCACACATTATAAAACAGGAAAAATTACGAAATACACTGGCATGGACAGCAATTGTTTACAAGAACTTTTGGAACTTTGGTGAAAAAAGCACCCCAAAAAGGTTATATTTACTCTTCTTCCTAACCTGAAAGGTATTTGAAATAGGAATATTCAGTTAACTGAGGGTATATTTCTTTATTGTGGTGATGGAGGAAGCAACAAAGATGGACAGGAGAGGGGATCCATGGGAGGTGTTGTATGCAGATGATGTTAACTTCTGATACCAAAGAAGAAGTGGTAGAAATGTTCAGAGAATGGAAACTGAAAATGGAAAGGAGGGAACTGAAGATAAATATATGCAAAACTAAGGTGATGGTAACAGGGAAGAAATCTAGTGAGAAGTTACAGATGGGCAGGTACCCATTTGGTGGATGTGGAGTTAGTGTGAACTCAATACTCTGTATCACTTGCAATAAATGGTGTCACAAGAGATGCTCTGGGTAAGACAGCTTGAATAATGTAACTGACTTCTGTCATACAATGTGCTGGTGTACAAGAAAATGATGCTAAGGACAGAGCTTGGTGGAAGGCCATCAACCCTCTCACCTCATCGACATGGGAGAGGAAGATGTGAAGAGGATAAACAAAATATATTTTACAATTAGACCATGTAAATTTTGGAGACATCTGAAAGAAGTCCAGACCAGGATTTTGCAGACAATATCACCCTGCTTGTTAATGCTATAGGAGAAGTCCAAGGACTCACTCACACATAGAAACAGAATGTTACAAAACTAGGATGGAAGCTGGACAATAAGTACCTCAGGTCTTGGATCAACAGTTTCAAAAAAAAATTAATGATAAGAAAATCTCTGCCCTGGCAAACTATCATTAAAATTAATGGTGCTGTAGGTAAGATAACATAATCACAATCCTTTTAAAGTTCCACAGTCTATTTTGAAAAATAGAGTCCTCATTGTTTTAGTAATTGGAATTCCAGGTACCACAAATGATAAATGGGTTTGTTTGTTTCCTTTATTATGAAGTTCATTGGGGCTGTGTACATGATATATTCTTCTTCCTTTTTACCCTCAAAGTTGGAGTTGTCCCATTAAATGCCCCATCACAGACATTCTCATACTTTCTGCTCCCACTTTGACTTTTTTGCAACCAACCAATTTTTTCTGACTTCCTGTGATACAAAAGTGTTTTCAATTCAATATTTTTAAAAGCCATTTTGGTATTTCGGTTGTGTTGGAATTTGTACCCATTTATCCACTCTTGTCATTGTCCCCTTTGTGTTAGTATTTGCTTTGTGAGAGCGCATTTTTGTTATATCTGTGTAGGCTATTCTTTTAATACTGTTTTTTTAAGTACAAACACTTGCACCTTTGTGAGTATGGTGTTGATAATTTGTAAAAATTCCCATCAGTCACACCTTGTTGTTGGGATGTACATTGTTTACAACAGAGTGTACAAATAATTATGGAGTATAATACAGACTTCTGCATGTATGATAATAAACACATGCAAAAGCTTGTGCATATGGGCATGTGCATATACAATTGGATCCATCAAACAAAAAGCCATGGACCAAGGTCTTTGGTTTTCCATCATGCTGAATTATTAATGTCCAGGTCAGACAGAGCAACCATAGTTTGTTTTAGAGCACCCTCCGTGTCTAAAGAAGTACCCAAGCAGAGTGTTACAATTGTATCTGTTGGTATTAGCCCTAAAGTGTTTTTCATAAGGCACAGGTAGCTATCTATCACTATCCCATGGTGATCCACCTTACCACTTTCAGCTGTGTTTAATAAATGATTAAGTTATAATATGAGACTCCACTTTCATACAATTTGCTCCTGGTGTATTCAAACAGCAGCAGGTTTTTATGTAAAACTTCCATATTCTTTTTAGCTTTAGTTTATATCACTTAGTTTACTATTATACCATATATGTATCCATATCAATATTATTTAGTTTTTCAATTCCTATTCTATGAGAAAAGTGATAAAGAGCTGACAAGGAACAAATTCCAAGCAAAGAAAATACTGTTAATTGCACATTGTTAATAATGCCTATCATTCAAAGGAAATTGTAAAAAACTTTTTGTTATAACTGGATAGAAGGAAGCAGATCAGTATGCCTTTAAATCTAAATGTGTCAGCATCATAACCAAATTGTAAATCAGTGAAATAAATGGTTGAGAGAGAGAGAGATGTATTTCAAATCAAACCAAAATCTACCCTACTAATGTAGCAAAAATCAAGCAAACTGTGCCAAAGAAATTTGAAATATAAACTATTTATGGAAAATGGTAGAAATTATGATGGTAAATGCAGAGTGATTTGGCTATGAAAAATATTCTAAAAAATCTAAGTGCAGGGTAGGAGATACAATGCCTTTTTGTATTCTACTCACCTATATCTACTTTGTATTGGGCTAAACATGAAAATTTATTTTTATATTTAGTTTCTGTTTGGTTTTATAAATGGTTTAGCCAAAAGATCCAGTATTTCCCTTCTTTCAAACTGCCTATTCATCTTACCGAATAATTTAATAATTGTAACATTCTATTTTCCCACTTGGTCCAATTTTCCCTCTAGCCTAAAGAACAGTTAAAAACTTAGGCTTGCCAGTGAAAATATTTAACCTTTCTAATAATCTCACCAATTTTAAGTCTATTACATCCTGTTTGAACTTTTTAAATTTCATATGGTAATGGGCCTGCCACAAGAAGTTGCTGGAAATAATCATGTACAGAAACAAGAAAAAATGTACTGCAAAGTAGCTGAGGAGAAATATGGATTCATACCAGAGCAAGGAACACAAAATACTGTCTTGGTCCTCAAATATTGTAGAAAGAGCAACTGAAGTACAAATGGATTTATACCTTACATTTGAAAATGATGGGAAAGGTTTTCGTTAAAATAAACTTGATAAATATTTGAACATGTTTAAAAGTGGAATATGCATTGGGCTCAAAAGACCTACAACTCATAAAAAATCTATATTAGAACCAGTCAGCTAAAGCCAGGTTAGAATGTAACATTGTGAGAAATGTTCCATCAGAAAGGTTGTTGAACAAGAATGTAGGTATATTATACCTCTTGATTTGTTTTTATTTTACAGATTATTTTTACAAATTATTGTAAGAGGATTGGTTAATGAAGCAGGAGTAACAGTTTGAAGCACAAATCTCAGCAACCCTGACTGTTCTGGCAATGTTGACCTGAGCACCAATTCTGAAAAGAAATAATAAAACTTTTTGAACCTGGAAATAAATGTGAAGAAAGCTAAATGGATGCCTACAGCAACAGAGAAAAGGGAATTGAATTCCACACTGTAATTTATCTGCTAATAACCAAAAATTGAAATGTAATATTATTGAAATACTTTGTAACAACTTATGTGGAATACCAAAAGTGAAAAAGAGATACATAGGTGTACAACAGGGAAAATCTACATTTGAACAACTTAAAAGATTTCTGACCAACAGGAATATTATATTTGATACTTTTGAATACTCAAATGCTATGTCTAACCAGTTACGCACAGCTGTGAAGCATGGACCTTCATTAATCAAATGGCAAATTAAATAAATATATTTGAGATATGGATTTTACCTGAAATGTAAGAAATATTGTATATCAGACATAACTCCAATGAAGCTGTCTTAAAACAAAATGGTCACAGATTAGTACTTCAGAGAAACATCAAGAAGTGGCAGTTAAGATTCTTAAGGCATGTCATATGAAAACAAAACCTTGAACACTTTAGCTTATTGGGGGAAATGAATAAAAAGAAGGTGTTTTGAAAGACAAAGAAGAAGATATTTGAGTCAACTAGCAGTAGAATCAAACTCTACAACAGATATGGTATATGGTCAGTTTATGTGGAGTAAGCACATTGAGGTATCCAATAGCTAAGTCAACTTATGCGTTCAGAAAAAGTGAAATGGTCTTGTTTTATAAAGAATAAGGGCACCAGTAAATGGAACCTCAAAATGGGTTTTAACACTTTTAACAAGACTGGGTGTATCATTGACAAGTTCTTTGAATGTAAACTAGGATAATCTGTAAAAATCAGTAGACAGTTGGAGTTTTCCTTTGTTGAGAAAAGACAAACTTAATAATATAACATAATAGGCCTACTGTTGAATCCAGTACCCCATTTCATTCTCAAACAACAGGTGTAGTTTTACCACTGTAAAAACCAAGCACATGGTCACTTAAGTAAGTGTGACCAAGTATTTTACAAAGTCAGTATTGTTTATCAAACTCACACTTGAACCTGTGTCTGATTTTTCATTTATGTTTAAATTAACATGTAGGTATTTTTGTCAGCATCAAAGTGTTTAAAATAACTTCAAACAGTCTGCCCATAAATGGCTTAAGATTTTGGGCAATTCATTTTGATCCAAAATAGCATGAAGTTTGTTTTAAATATATTCATGATGTCATTGAGACATCATGAATGGCAGAGGCTAAGGTTGAACAATGTCATCAAGAAAGGTATGGAGGAAGTTCGGGTGACAAAGGAGGATGTCAAGGACAGGCAAAAGTGGAGAAAACTGTGTCAAGCGGCCAACTGGACTTGACCCATTGGAAAAGGCTGAAAGGAGAAGGGAGAGAGAGGGTTTGTTGTGATTGAGACACATAAAAGGTATTTCTTGTGATGTAATGATTTTATTTCAATGTTTCAGTCATCCACTGCAACATTTAATAAGAAGTGAAAAGTTCTTAATTGTCAACAAATACACAAAAAATGTAAAAGTGTTACAAAGCTATGATGCATCAATTCTTTGAGAGTTGGAACATTTGTTTTATAGTTAAAGTCACACTGTAGTCAAGGCTTTGATTTTGTTACAACAAAATCATTTTGCTTTATTGTGCTAAACCAATCGGCTTTTGATAGGTTTCAGGAATGACTCTTGAAGATAGAGGCAAATTTAAATGTAATTTCAGCAGCAGAATTTGAAATTTGGTTGTTCTTTGAAGCACACCTATAATTTGATGCAACCATACTCACAGTAGGCATATCAGTTGCAGCAGCATGTTAACCTAATTTTAGCATTATGGTTTTGTCTTTTCATTGTTCATACTTTACATTTGACCCAACATGGAAGACTTGAATTTGGAATGCATTGTGGGTATCAGATGAATGGTAGGAAAACAGATTTTGCTTGATACCTATTTTCTTCACAGCATTAAAATTAGAATTGTTACCATTGGGTGGTGTTACTTCCAACTCATTTGCATGCAAATAAATTTGCAGTCTCTTAGATGATGTAAGTGTAACAGAAGCACCCACTGCTTTTTCAGTGTTTTTGCAGTTTGTGAACTTCAAAGTTGACTGGTGAAACTACCAGAAACCTTTTTTACAGAGTTACAAAGCTAATATATATTGATTAAAACAGAGAAATCATGTGAGGCAGGGACAAAGCTGAGGTGAGGGACAAAGGGAGCTATTCCTCTTGTCAAAATGTTTTAGCCCCTCCCTCCATCTTAGAAAAAATATAGGTTGCATAACATGCTTAGTATGAAAATTGTTTTTCCTGAAATCTTATTGTATCAAGTAGAAATGGAGGGCCTAATTCATCTGGCCTGTCATTTCCTTTTGTATTGTCTTGGTAAAATAAATTCAAGAGAAATAGTGCTCACCCCCATTAAAAATTATCCCAGTTTATACCATCCCTATCAATGGTGAGCCAGCTTCATTGTTGATGTGAGGTACCAGTTAATTTGATACTCATGCACCTGGAATGGGGTTTATAGCCCCAGAAAATGCCATGGGTGAAACTTGATTTTTTTCCCCTGTTTAGCATCATTTTATTATTTTTTTTATCATTCACTTGCATATTGTTTTGTATTAATGACATTGCTATGGTGTCAGTTTGTCAAAATGTTGATAGATTTCCAGTTTAAGTAATTTGTGAGGTATTCTTCAGGTATAGCACCAAATAACACATTATTATTCATAATCTTGAGTTTGACATGACATGTAAAGCGCAATGAACTATGAAGGCTAAAATATTTCTGTGAATTTGTGACAAAATAGCATTTTTCAGAATCATTTTTTTACCAACAGGATTAATTTATATGCTGTTTTAAAATGATACATATTCAGATTAATAACTTGAGAATTACAAAGAATATAAACTTCAATTTAAACATTTTTTAGATAAAATGTCAAAAATTACATAATTGTGACCACCATTGTATTATATATACTTTATGTTGTAATTGCACCTGGTCTCTGAAGAATTTCTATCCACAATCTGAGAGGTTTCTCTTTTTTTCAATTGTGAAGAAGCATATTTTTAACAATGCCAAAGTTGCCAACCTGTCTTGGTTTTATATTTATCTCAGTCTTAAGCACAGTAAACTTAAATTTGATGGAAGATTGTATCACAATTTTTGGGTTGTTTTTATTTTCTACATATATTGTTGACCACTTTTTGGAAACATGTAAACAAATTTGCTTGCAGTAGACCCCCTGAGAAAGAAATTCGGATAAAAAAGGACTCACAGGAGTGGATGGACCAAGAAGTTCTTGAGGGAATTAGAACTCACGATAGGCTTCTAACTAAGTTTAGGATACCCAAAATGCACTCTGATTACACAAACTTCAAGACAGCCTGAAACCTTGTGTAAAGTTTAATAAAAAAAAAAGAAAAAGTCCTTTATCATTGAAAAACTTAATGAGAATATAGGAAAACCTAAAAAGTTATGGAATTGTTTAAAATCTCTGGGACTGCCAACAGGAAAAGGCTCATCATCTAAAATTTGTCTGAGCAACAAAGGTAAGGCATGCTTTGATGATATAACCAATGCTGAAAGTTTTAGAGATTTCTTTACAAATGTAGCCCCTGATCTCACTAAAAAACTGCCATTAATGCATCATAACCTAGACAACGTGTGAATGTACTACAGACACCTTAACCTTTCTAAACCATTCTCACTTGAACCGACCTCTTCTGAAAATGTTTTAAAGCTCTTAGAGAAGATTAACCCTAAAAAAGCAAGAGGACTAGATAATATTGATGGAGAATTTCTCAGAGATGGTGTAACTGCTTTAGCAAAGCCAATAACCCAACTATGCAATCTCTCAATCCTGCTATCCACATTTCCTGATGCCTGTTGTTATATTTATGCGTTGGGTTCAATCAATACATCAAAAACGTGCAGCTAACTGAATGACATTTTTTATTGGAATCGCAAAACTGACATGCGCAGACATAACAAAACAAACCCATTACAAACAATACCAAATCAAATTATACAATAACAATCGGTATCAATGTCATGTAAAATACACGAACACTACACCTGTAAACATGCAAAACTAAAACCAATTTTTAAAAAAGGGTCAAAATGTGATCCCAAAAATTATAGGCCTATTTCTCTGCTTCCACAACTCTCTAAAATTGTTGAAAAGATTATTCATGGCCTAGTACAAAAGTACCTTGATGATAACAACATATATAAATGCCAATCTGGTTTTCATCCATATCACTCAACAGACACTTGCTTACCCTATCTGAGTGATAGGATTCAACAGGGGTTTGAAAATGATATGCTTACAGGCATTATTCTGATTGACCCCCAAAAAGCATTTGACACCATTGACCATAAAATCTTACTGGATAAAATGGCATGCCTTGGCTTTAGTGGCTCTACAATTTTGTGGTTTAAATCTAACCTTGGAAAAACAAATAATAGGCTGAAATTTCTGTATAGAAAACAAAGCTTTCTAGATAACTTCCTTCGCAGATTGCTCCTCAATGCCCTTATCCAGCCACTTTTTGATTATGCATGCTCCTCATGTTACCCCATGTTGAACAAGATACTGACAAAAAAAATGCAATTTGCACAAAACAAATGCATTCGCTTTTATCTGAATTTATAAAACACAGCCCATGTTGGTGCTACTGAATTTAAAGAGATAAATTGGCTCCCCACAAAGCACAGAGTAAATCAAAATATTTGTGTAAAGATATTGAAATTTTTTAAAGGAACTGCTCTGGTTTATTATGATAAAATATTCTACCCAGTCAACCAGAGTTGTGTTACACGAAGGTCAAAGTTCAAATTACATATCCCATCTCGTAAAAGCAACACAGGCCAAAAATGCCTATCTTAACTAGGGCCAAAAATATGGAATAACCTGTCATCTGAATTAAAATCCACTAACAATGTCAACACTTTTAAACACAAGACCAAAGAGTACTATTTTCAAATATACAGAAAAAAGAAGACAATATATATATATATATATATATCTACTACTGACAACTCATGTTTTCACTCTCATAAAGAGCCAGGCATTCTGAAGGACATCTCATTTTAAAACAAGTTTATATTTTTAAATTTTAACTTTTTTNCAAAAATATGGAATAACCTGTCATCTGAATTAAAATCCACTAACAAGGTCAACACTTTTAAACACAAGACCAAAGAGTACTATTTTCAAATATACAGAAAAAAGAAGACAATATATATATATATATATATATCTACTACTGACAACTCATGTTTTCACTCTCATAAAGAGCCAGGCATTCTGAAGGACATCTCATTTTAAAACAAGTTTATATTTTTAAATTTTAACTTTTTTTTCTTTTTTTTTCTCACCCATCGTCCAACACATGCTAGCATGTAAACCGGACGTTAAACCGAATATGATGATGATGATGATGACCCAACACTAACATTTTTTTTTCAATTAAAAAATCACCTCTTAAGGGACCATTATGGAAATAAGGTCAGTTTGACCTTTTAACATTATCTCTGCCACTTCAATTGGGGGTGGGGTTTTTTTGTCATTATTTTTATTTTAATTCAAATTGTAATATTTTTATGCAACATTCTTTTTAGTATTAATTCGTACAAAAGTTTTTAAATTAACTTTAAATTGTAATTTATTGACTTTCTAGGCCTTTCTTTTTTTTAAACATTTGTAAACATTTTTCATTTTATGTTTGTGGCAAATAAAAACATTTACTTACTTAGACAACGAGACATAAGTATGACCACATTGTTTTAGAAAAAGGGAAGATGGGGAATTTATCACTGTAATTGGGTTATAAATTTATTGTTTAGGAAGAAAGTATATTTAATTGTATTATAAATCTCAGATATATCCTCAGTAGGTTATTCACCATCATGGCCACTTTGACTTGAGAATCTTAGTGTTTGTCAGTTAGACTTATTTTTAATCTCATTGATGTTGTAGAATTATGGCCTAAAAGGGCAAAACTGATCTATTTATTATTTATTTATATAATAAATATTTTAAGTGGGTTAACATTTTAACTAACAAAATCTTTTATTAACATGTATCCAGTAAAATAAAATTTTATTAAATATGTAATAAAACTACTTCAAATGAAATAATATTAAAACATTTTCCACCTCTAAAATAAAAACTTTTCTTCCCATTTTCATATATGAAAACCTTCACCATCTTTCATGCCATCATCATCATCATCATCATCATCATCATCATCATCATTCGGTTTAATGTCTGTTTTACATGTTAGCATGTGTTGGACACTTTCTTGAAATTGACTTCCAAGTTATCCTATCCTTCACCTTTTTGTTTGAGATCCATCCTTATCACTTCCTCCCATGTTTTCTTTGGTCTTCCTCTGCCAGTGGTTCCTGTCACATTGATTGTTCTGCATCTACTTGCCAGAGCATCCTTGTTCATTCTCTCCACATGACCAAACCAATGAAGCCTCCTATTCTGCCATAAACCAACGAAGTCTCCTATTCTGACCATAAAACCAACAAAGCCTCCTATTCTGTCAACCAAACCAACGAAGACTCCTATTCAGCCATAAAACATGAATTTCCAAGGTATATCTAAACAGTAATTTTTTGTGAACAAAAGGTGTCAGTGATTTTAATTTTGTACTACTAACCAGCTCAAATGGGCTAAGATAAACACTTCATGGTAAAAACACATGAAAAACTGGCAATACTTTGTTATATATGTTATTAGAATGAAGAAGAAGATTCTGTTAATGACAATGATCTTGAGTACATGATACATTACCTTATTCATTATTTACAGTAACTGTCCAACTCAAGATGGGTCACACTTTTTGAATTTTTTTTCATTTTGGCTTGATTCCCCCCTTGCCTTTGTTTCCTATCATCAGTACGTACTCTTCTTGGGCACTCATTTTTATTTATTTTCTCGAGGTGACCAAACTATATATATGTATATATATATATTCCAAGCTTTTCATGATCTTTTTGCATACTAATGTGCTGTTAATGATTAATGCCACAGGTCCAGTAAACCATATCATTGCCAGCAGATGTTAAGTGTTAAATTGTTTCACTGGATGTTGGTCATGTTTTGCAATAATACAACAAGATCTTTCAAATTTGTGAGCTCAAAGTTTTATCCCAATGCCAAAATGTACAATTGTTAATGATGTATGACAGTTACCAAAATTCTTTTTATGCAGCATTAATACATGCATTAAATGCACCCAGACAATCTCCTGATCCTACCTTGTCCTGCTGGTTCTTGATAAGAGTTGTCACATACCCTTAGTAATGAATATTGCAGGGGCTTCAACTGCTACTGTGTAACTTTGAGTATCCTTAGGGAGTCTTTGGTAGCAGTCTTTCCAAGCCCATAACTTTGTATCTTCACTTAAAACTAGGTTCCCATTGTCATCTCATACACATTTTTTCCAAAAAA
>RDPX01000112.1:956566-1017977 GCA_003991215.1 Morbakka virulenta | reverse complement strand
TTTTTATTTATTTTCTCGAGGTGACCAAACTATATATATGTATATATATATATATATATATATATATATATATTCCAAGCTTTTCATGATCTTTTTGCATACTAATGTGCTGTTAATGATTAATGCCACAGGTCCAGTAAACCATATCATTGCCAGCAGATGTTGTGTTAAATTGTTTCACTGGATGTTGGTCATGTTTTGCAATAATACAACAAGATCTTTCAAATTTGTGAGCTCAAAGTTTTATCCCAATGCCAAAATGTACAATTGTTAATGATGTATGACAGTTACCAAAATTCTTTTTATGCAGCATTAATACATGCATTAAATGCACCCAGACAATCTCCTGATCCTACCTTGTTCTGCTGGTTCTTGATAAGAGTTGTCACATACCCTTAGTAATGAATATTGCAGGGGCTTCAACTGCTACTGTGTAACTTTGAGTATCCTTAGGGAGTCTTTGGTAGCAGTCTTTCCAAGCCCATAACTTTGTATCTTCACTTAAAACTAGGTTCCCATTGTCATCTCATACACATTTTTTCCAAAAAAATATTTTATCATGTCTGATTGCCTGAGCTATTTTGAAAATGCTTATGTTGATGCTTCAATAATTTTCTGACTAGGCCTGCTGTTTAACGTTGTATACAACACTGATTGCAGCCTTTTTGGCTATTTTGTATTTTTCCTTGCTGGCTTCTAGTTTTCACTGCTTCCACTTTTCCCTTAATGATGGTGTTAAATAAGATTTGACTATCTCTTGTCAGAAAGCTAGATAGTTATGTGTGTTTTTTAGTGGTGGTGTTACCTGCATTATTCTGCCATGGTCTCACTATGACATACTCAACCACACTTTGATTTGCCACAAAACATTTTCCTCCCCAGTGGGTAAACAGTTTTTAAGTTGGTTTTTCCCCATGCATCATCAACACTGCTCGGTGTAACATCTGGTTGACAACTTTTAATGTAGTTGTGGTATTTAACCTACACTTGTCTGGTCCAAGTAGTCTCCATAACTTCTGCTTTCTGTCTATAAAATTTGGTTTTTCTGTTGGAGTTTAAAGTTTGAACACAATAACAAGTAGTTTGAATTCTTCATTTCCAGTAACTTGACATTCTTTACAAGTTTCAGGTCTGTTTTTCTTACCAGGTTGTAGTCAGCTTGGGTTTTGTACTCCCCACAGCTGTTTGTAACTAGTTGTGAGATTCTCGTTCTGAAGGATGATTTTGTTGCAGGTAAATCAGTAGCAGGACAAAAATCTTGTATTATTATACCATTCGGACTGTGTTTTGTAATCACATTCACCATCATGGCCATTAAAGACACCAGTTATTACGAGCGTTTATGATGGAACTACTGAAGTAACTAATGCAATCAATTGTTCTTAGAAATTATCCTTTTATTGACTGAGTCCACTTTTTGGCAAGAAATACTCTCACATTTTCATCGTCACAATTGTCCCCTTTCCAGAAAAACTTTAATTAAATGTATCTCTCTGATGATTTATCTCTTTATCTTGATTTTTTTACACAGCAGGTATTTATTTATTTTCTTGACAGCATTTCAACAATTTCACTTCTTTGATGCCACATTTTGGTGGCATTTAGCTGTACTAATACCTATGTTTACCATTTTGGCAGTGGATCTGTAACCACAACCTATTATAATAATGGATGTCTGTCTGTCTAGGTGCCATATCCTTCTAGGACTTAGACGATCATGATCCTCCACATCTTTCGGTCTGCTGCATTTCTAAGCAGAGTTATGGTAGTCTTTCCTGTTACCTCACATAGGCTTCTCAAGTATGTCATTCACTGTCTCCGCCTGTTCCTCTTGCCTTTATTTTCCCAGTCAATGCTAGGTTTTGAGGCCACCTTTCCTTAGCTCATGGCTTAAGAACCAAAGCTATTGTTGTCGGATAGTCTTCATCAGTGATTGCTTTGCATCTGTTTCTTGTAGTACATTGCTGTTGCTTTAATAATGGACACTATCTTTAAATACTTTAAATACAAATCAAAACATGCACAAAGGTAGCAAATTTACAGCTGAATGCCCTTCCTTATTCCAACAATGTTCAACAGTACAGTGACACTGAGCATTTTTACCAGAGGCACCATATCATGGATAACACCATATTTCTGGTAGAGCAGAAGAAATATGCCATCCCTCAAGACCTGTAAGAGTGTTTTGTTATGTGCAGATGTACCACATGGAGGTAGTTCACCAGGAGTTTATTAGCCAGAACAGGAGTATTTATTACCAATGGTACCCATACAATGACACAACCATTTACCATTAGAAATCTGTAGCTCTGGCAGAAGATTTACTATACATAGGATTAACAGGTAATAAGTAGAAAAATTATGAAGAAGCTATTATGTTGATTTTGAAATTCTATGGAGTGTTATCAGATTTGAATAAAACCTTTTTCTTTATTCTTGCTTAAAAATTTAATGTTAGATAATTTGAATAAGTAGGGTTTTGTAATTATTTGTTACAAAGACAGTGAGACTGATCAAAACTACCAAGTGATGTGATGAATTTTCTTCAGACTGTAATTGACTGAAGAACATGCCTGAATTTTCTTAATGAGTGCTGGTAGTTTAGAAGACATGTTTTGAAATAAACTGATTTTGATTAAACATTGATGGATGGATAAGCCTCTGAAAGTTTTCTCTGTGTTTCATTGAAATCTTTGTGTGGCTAATTCAATTGGCAAATTAAGTTTTGAATTCAACAACATTCAATGGTGGCTGGAACTCATATAAAATGCCTTAAATCATTTTGAAAAGTAAAATTGGAGAAAGGAAAAATGGTTTTAACCTTCTGCCTCCCAAAGTATTAATTGTATGATATAAAATAGGTAAGGTAGTCTTAGAAAGTGCAAAAAAAGGGCTCACATGTCAACACGAAAAAGACAGAGTGCATGATAGTAACCAAAGAGAAGGACATTCCATCTTGTAACATCTGCATTCATAACACAAAAATTAAGCAAGTGAACTGGTTTAGTTTATTTGGGAAGCTTGATCACATCAGATAGTAGATGTGACAGGGAGATCAAATGAATAATTGCAATGTCAAGAGAGACCTTTTCAAAACTAAAAAAAAATTTGTGCAATCCATGCACAGAAAGCATGAAAGATTGGCATAAACTAGCCACCAATGTCATACGATAGGGCACAAGAAGAAGGTGATGATGATATAAAATGCCCTTTAAAACTACTACCATTAAATTTTTAAAGGAACAATGTTTCATGTCATGGTGTATAAGAAAACACACCTTGGTACTCAGACTATTGTTGCCATAAAAAAGAAACTATTCACTGGATGTAATTGGGATGCCCCTAGAATCCCATTAATGGGACAGAAAATTGTTGCATTATATTGCACCAAAGATTTAGCCCTGATATCAGAAAAGTCAATATTTGTGGCGATCAGATGCTAATAATCACAGAGAATCTTTAAATAAAGTCATTTGAGGTGCTATTTGGAAAATTTTAATCAATTTCTACAGATTTCATATTATATATATACATGCATATGAAGAAAGGGAAACTATATTCAAGGACATTATTGTCAAGCCAGTTATGGAAGTTGTCATCAAATCTTGTGATGTCTCCTGTGATCCCTATCAGAGGGCATCCAATAAAATGTTGAGGCCACAAACACAATATGGGTTATTACTAAGCCTGATCTTATGTATAAAGAAGGTGTAATGGCCAAAGCCCAAATGGGGGTGATTGAGTTGGACTCAGTTTCTTTGTTTGAGGTCATGACCTTGAGGCTTTGACATTGGGGTGGGTATGAATTGATGTATCTGGTGTCTCACATTATTCCATCTGTTGATCCAGCATGCCTGGGTCCAGTTTTGTGATGTTATGTTGTTATCCATCCCTACAAGGAGGGTATGGGTACATTGTACCAAACGGTTTCTTGATTTAACTAAATTATTTCACTTGACAAAAGGTGGGATCCAAAACAATGGTTATGTTTTCCCAATATAGCATTTGCCTTTATAATCAAGTTAAAAAAATCATCAGTGGATCAATGTTTACTTTTATATAATATTTTATTTTGTCAAACATGTGAACATTATATTTAGTAACTGGCCTAATAATGGGAGACAGGGACCAGGTGATTCATGAATGACTTTTTCTTTCCAAGAACATACACTGCAGAAGATTCAATCACTCACCATAAAGACAAAGTACACTTTAACTATGTGCAAAATGGTTTAGATGAGTAAAGCTGATATGGTTAGGGTATAAACTGTGGTTGTGCTGTACTTCTGAAGGGTAACTTGTGCAATTTGAGCCATACTAGGGAGCTTGTAATTGAGTAGTCATTATTAGGGTTAGGGAGTTCTGTTGTAATGAGGTTGATTTCTTAACTACCTGCCCAACAATGTAGTATACAGAAACAATTATTTTTTGAGTTAATGACTAGCTTCTGAGCTGAAAAGAAAATCAGTTGAACTGATTGATATTTTTTGTTCCAGTCACATGCAAGGAGCCCCCTCTTCCACTTCAGTTCATAGGATTAAAACCCTTTAAAGGACAAACAGATGATCACAAGGTAAAAGAACTAAGGTGTTTCTTACCTAACCAATTTTGGCAAGTAAATACAACAGTGCCATGTGAGGGATAGACTGTCTAGATCATGATATAAATGATTACCATATGAGGATCTGATCAAAACAGTGGTGGTGACCCCTATTCATCTTTATCTTGGATGTAATTATCTGAAACTGTGGGTTGTTGTACAAGGATTTGGCTGCTAATCAATGCTACCTCCTCCTCTCCCCACATAACCATCTGGCTTTCTGACAAAACATAGTCAAATCTTGTTCAGAATGGTAAAGGCCTTACCAGTCTTTAGCTGCTGCCACTGGGCTTAGGAGATCACTTGACAAAGAAGTGTCTGGGGAGGTTAGATTTGGTGGGGCGGTAGGCTACTATGCAACTACACAGGATACACAGCACAGGTGCCATGTTCATGATAATAAGGCTCTAAAACTTTGTATGAAGTGTATGGTTTAATTTTATGATAAGTGTCTTCAACAGTTCCACACTACATAGAATTTCTGGTCATATTTTTGACACATTGATTTTATTTATGTAATGTTTTTCACTAAGAAATATCACCCTATTATAAAAGAAAACCTTTAGCATATATAGACTAGTTCATGAAGGTACATGGTTTTTACTGTGTAATATGTTCTGCTGTTTATCTTATATGCCTAATATTTTAATAATAACGGTATTCATGTTTGTTTAAGAATTGTGTTTTATTTGGTAGCCCCTATTTATTTGCTGATTCCTCATTTTTCTCCAACATTCTAGAACTTGCAGGCAAATTAACACATTTTAAGTATACTGAATACACATGTTCTTTACTTCTTTACTACACACACACAAAAAATGTTGTAATACACTGACCAAGACATTCAGTTTTTAAAGTAACTTTTGGACAAGGTCACCTCTCATTCATCAAGCTTCGAATGTTGTTTGTAAGTCAAGTGTTTTTGAGTTTTTTTAGAATAAACTTATTTGATACACCTCAAGAGGAGCCAACTTAAGCAGCAGAGTTTATTTGGACTAGAATAAGTCTTTGATGCTCACTGGCAATTACTGTGACATTCTCTTTCAACAGTCCCATCACATTGAAAACAGATGCAGTTGGTTGTGGATCAGTCTCCTTGACTTCATGCTTTTCACTTTTTCTCACTTTACCATCTCTTTGAACTGGGAAAGGTCTTTCTGTACATCCTGTCTGCAGGCCAAATGCTCAAAGGCAAAGGTTTTCCATTTTTCAGGCCAGTTCCCACAGTCTTCTAATCCCTTCTACAGACATCTTTGTAGTGCAGCTGCAGTGTGCCTTTGGGCACTTAATCTTCAAAATTCTTCAGAGGAGATTTTTTTGGATCTAACTATCATCCATCCTCACAACATGTCCAAGCCAGTACAAATATCACTGTTTAAGGAATGCATACATGCTTGGGATGTAAGCTCCATCCAGGACTGTGTTGTTTGAGAGTTTGTACTGCCAGGTAATGCTGAGGATGTATCTAAGGCAGCACACGTGGAAAGCATTGAGCTGCTTCCTCTGTAGTGTACAAAGAGTGCAGAACTTTTTGCTACACAGAAGTGCAAGTTCTGTACACCTGTTCCTTCAGCTTCTTATTGTACCAGAAGGAGAGCACCATATCATTGGTTTGCTTGTTGGCTCAGAAACCACACTGTGATTCTGGGTAGACCCATTCTGCAAGTACCTGGAGCCTCTTCAGTTCAAGTTGGACAAACAACTTTCACAACAATGCTGAGTAGAGGGATCCTGTGATAGTTGTTGTGGTCTTCTGTCACCTATATTCTTGTACAGGGTAATGATGTTTGCATCCCTTATGTCCTGTGGTACTTTTCCTTTTCTCCAGCAAAGACAGAGTATTTCCTGCAACCCATTGATTGTGCTTCCTTTGCAGCACCTCAGGACCTTAGTGGGGATCATTTCTTTCCTGGGTGCTTTGCAGGAGACCAACAAGTCCAGGGCTTTGTTGAGTTTTTTAAGGGTTGGTTTACTGTCAAGTTCTTCAATCACAGGCAGGCATTCAATGTAATTTAGTGTTTCTTCAGTTGCAATTTTTTCTCTAGACTATATGTTAGAGAGGTGCTGCAGCCAGAGCTTCATGAGTTGCTCCCAATTCGTAATGACCTTGCCTTTTGTGGACTTAAGAAGGGTTATTTTCTTCTATGTTGAGGCTATGGCCTATTTGACACCAATGTAACTAGGGCACTTCTCTTTTTCTCAATGCTTGGTGTCATCTTGATGGAGTGAACCTCAAACCAGTTTGTCATCTTGTTGGTTTTCTTCCCAAATGTGGACAGGGAAACATTGTAAACAGTGTTCTTGAAATGTTCCCTTGTATCAAATACACCTGTATTGGGTGGTTCTGAAAGAGATGAAATTGAGTGCTTGTGCAAATTCCTCCAACTTTTCTTGGTCACAGTTTTCACTGTGACCAAGAAAATATTGTGAGGTATTGTCAACTATAATTAAATGCATTGTTTGTTAAAATATATTTTTGGTATGAATAAAGTTTTCAGATTCTTGCTTTTTTAAAAAAAGAACCACTCCAGACTATCATCTTTCAAATTTCTGTTGTAAAAAAATTTTTTAATCTATTACAAGTTTATTTTATATTGTTTTTTAAAGAAAAACTTCTAATGTATGTAGCAAACAATAAGATATCAGCATTATGTATGCCAGCTAAATTTTAAAAAATTAAAAATAAAAAGAATTTTTAAAATACTTAAATATATTTACTAGAGATTTGTTGAAAATGCATCCAAAATTTCACAACATGAATCTGAATTTGTTCTCTTTTGGCAGTGTATAAATTCTTTATTGTAAAAATTATAGAGAGTGGTGCAAACCATGTCTTGCAGCCTAAATACCTAGCAAACATTTCCCTTTGGACTAAAAAAACCTAACTAATATATATGAATGAAACAGCAGAGTCAGTTTCTCGCTTATTTGTGTTTCAGGATTATCAGTAATTATTTTGTTTACTCCTGTATTCAGTTTTAAAAAGTAAAGTAAAAAAAGGAAAGTAATGTAAAGAACGTTTGCCACTTTATTACTTATTATATTTTACAAATATGTAACACAGTGTTTGTTGATTGATGAGACAAATTAACAAACAAAGCAAATAAACCAGACCTTGGGTAGTGTTGAGAGCTACAACATAAAATGACCATTTGCTTTGCAATGCCAATGGTTACAAACAATGACTGCCAGTGGAAACTCCCACTAATGTTATGCTAAGACCAGCATTTTAGAGGACATTCAGGCCTCCATTTTATAATAGCCCATAATATGACAAGTATTTCGTTCAATCAGTTTTTTCATGCCTCAACTTAAGTATTTGTAGCCTGACTTGCTTTAACATTAGATGTTCTCATTTGTTCCAGCTGACCTTTAAAGTTCTTCATAAACTGATAGAGATACTGATGTTTGTGCTAAGCTAGATATAAAGTCTCATGTGGATTGCTTCATGCAGAAGAAACCAGCCAGCCCATTGAGGGACTTGATTTAGCAAAGTACTTCTTTCTTAGGAACTACATATTGCCCCTAAAATGTCCCCATTTCTTTTGTCTTTTTTTGTAAGAGGAACCAGGTCATCATGAAAGACATGTGGCTCAAGAACTTGCAAGAAAATGGCCCAAGTGCCACATTAATTATTTATCGTGATGACCTGAATTTTATTGTGAGATATTTATACTGATATAACTTTCTATTTGCATGTAATACTTGAATTCTTGTTCAAATACCAAGTGCTTAAGTGCAGACTTAAAAACTACCTTGAAAATTTTGCATCCTGCCAGTTTAGCTTAGATGCCCTTATGTCTTAGTATAAGTAATCATTTGTTGTGATTATTGCATTAACATTTAATGCATCCAGTATGTTCCTAATGGATTCTTAGCCTTTGGATGTTTGATTAGTGCTGGACACTGATGGTACAGGATCATGTGATAAATGTTCCAGATCACTTCTTGCTATATGCTTTCACTGATAATATTCAAAGCAAATTTTTGTAGATGCTAAAAAATGAAAGAAGACACCCACTTACTGGTTTATTATCCCTGCCACCATACAGCCCATGTGTTTTTACTCGAGCATGCCTAGGGCACTAAAGATTATAGGGTGTTTTCAAATGACATCTTGTAGATCTTGACAGCTTGTTCTGTCATTCAAAGGAAGTATCTGGTACAAATCAGGTTTAACATGAAATTTCATGCTAACTAGCCTTAGAACTGTATTTCCTGCTGGTATTAGCTCTCATACTGTAGGGTACAGTTCATTTGAAAAAGTCAGAATACAATTCTTTCTATGGTGTCAAGAATCAACTCACAGAGTAACAATGGCAGGCAATCTCTTTTTGTCACAAACTCTTGGGGGCTACTGATGCACAAAAGCTATACTACAACTCATCTTTCTGTATATAAGATATCTGTTAAACTGAACCTGCAGCATTGGGTTTATTCTAAACATAAACAATGGCTAATGCTCAGAATGTCTAGCTGGTCTTACAATAAACACATATTTACAGATAGCAAAGGCCCACTGGTATATCATGTGGTACTTTTTTCAACAAATATTTTTGGAAGCCTTTTCAAAACAATTATTAGATTTACTAGGTCCAGTCCCAAATAAGCTGGTGGTTTTAAGCTGCCAACTTTATTTTTTCTATCTTCTTTATTCCATATCCATGCATATCTTCCTTGAAGTATTCCACTGGTGTTGTGCATTGATAGAAATTTGGATCCAAGCATACTATGTAAAGTAATGTTAGTGATAAAACAGAATCTTTTATTTTGATTTAATGTTCCTGGGCATATAGCTGAGTATCTGCATGTGTTTCTGACTTCATTTTCAGTGGTTTTGCCTCCTTTCAATTGATGGGTATTCAAGTCACAATTTCATGTCAAACAAACCCAACTTGATTCAATATTGGTAGACCTATAGGTTTAAACCCAAACACACTTGGCATGTTTGTTAATTCATGTTACAAGTCTTTGCTACTAGTGTTTGCCGCTTATACGTATCTTCAGGTGTTGGTGAAAGTACTCCTCAATTTTCCCATTGGTCTTTTGATAAGAAGATGATTAAAAATAATGTACCGTAGTATGTTACAGGATTTAAAACATTTCTTTTGTTTCAACACCATTAAAAGTAATAAACTGGGTTCTCCCAACATTCAATACTTACTGAGTCTTAAAAATACTTCTTTTGAGCTGAGGTCATTTAAAGCTTATATTTTCTGAATTTGAATGAGGGAAAATATTTAATCCTTGCAAAAAAGCTTACTGAAATCATTTAACCAAATCCATTCCTATTTCAGTACTGAACACAAAGGATAGCTTTGACATTTGTAGTGGCTAATCATATTGCAAGTATTATTGATTCAAAAGAGATGCATGTGCATACCAAATGCTCAACAGTATTTATTGCCCAGTAAGATATGTCAGATAACAGTTGCATTCTTTGAACAATACCTTGTGTTTCCCAGGCCATAGTCAAACTAGTGTCCAAAATTTAGATGAAACTAAAACCCTACTTCTCCTGGTCAGTAAATAATCATACATCAATAATGAAGATCTGCTGTTGTAGGATGTTTTGACCTCCTTTGTTGTTATAATAGGCCATTTTCCAGGTTTGACATTGTTATTTATGTGACAATGCTATAATAAATGCAAGTAATTAGAACTTAATGCATCAAGCTCAAATATGTTTAATAAATTATTAATATATTTTTTCAAATAGTGTGATATGCTGATGTTTTTGAAGCAAATGTGGATAAATAATCTAGAATCACCTATATTTTAGGTGATTATTCAAGGTCAATTTCATCAGCTTCCAATATCCAAGAGAGGGATAGCTTTGTTGTAGCTTTAGACCCCAACAGATAAACTGTTTGCAGATGATATAATTAAACTTAAATTTCCAGCCCCACATGTGAATGCTTTATGAAAAAATAGGGCTTAAAATATGTGGGGTTTTTTTCTGTATAGTGTTGTATCTAAGTAATAGTATGTGGATATGGATTGAGCAGTCTGGCATGCTGAAAAAGTGGAATTCATGAAATCTGTTCAAAATAGTTGTTCTTTACACGAAACAAATGGACAATTTAACCTGTGAACTACAAACATGGGAGACTTAAAGCCTTCATGTTTGTCTATTTTGCATTCTCAAAATAACAAACATTTTGGATCTAGTTGATAATTGTTTTGTAGGATGTTTAAAAAAAACATAAAGATTTATTGATTATTTTATTACAAGTTTTAGGTTCTTTAAAAAGCCAATAATTTTCAAATCATGAAATTTATGATAAACTTGCCCTAGCATGATTTTGAAGAACCAAACTTGTGTAAGAAGCTTTATAAACAAAACTCTTTGGATTTTAGTGGAAAAAAAGAAACAAAGAAAAATAACAGCCTAGGCAATGCAAATTGTAAGTAGTCTGGAGTATCAATTTATGACAAAATATCCAAAAATTGGTTGACAGAAAAATCTGACCTGGACAGGATGACATGTTAGTGACATCACCTTGATCTTTTGAATTTTATAAGTTTAGATATGCTACTCACAGTGAGTATGGGACAAAACATTTTGCCAATATATTTTTTTGCCATTTTGTTTATTATAATTTGCTTTGCAGAGTCATACCCATTATTTTGCTTTTAGTGTAGAACAGTATTATTTCTCCATATGATTGTATGCCCATATACCTATATTTTTTTAGCCCTGAGCTAGATCTATTTGATAAATATCATGAATGTTGTTTACAGTCATCAAACCAGAGGTCTCTATATTAGAGAACAGAAAAGCAAAACGTATATAATTGCTGTTTTGTAACTTCAATACTATGATAAGAACAACCCACTGAATGTAATGTACTCAAGAGGTAGTCCACACAGTAGACAACAGTGTAGTTTTTGGGATGTTACAGTGAAGACATCAATCAATATTAAACAGCAGTATAGTATACACCATGTTGAAATTTGGTTAATATTATGGGAAATTCAATGATCCATATTATTATTGATGGAAATTCCACATGAAAAAGTCTGACTCTAAGGTATATCCAAAGTGGAATAAAGTCTTATATCCAAATTCTATCTTAAAACCATGTATGGTAAGTAATCTTTTAAAAAAAGTTAAAACATCTTGAATAATTTTTCAACACATATTAACACATAAGGAAACAGAGAAATGTAACAACTGATACATCCTTTTGTTAGCACATTTTACTCTTGATCTAGTGATGGTGTACTTTCTTTTATGTGAAGATTTTACAGATTGTGACCCATGTGGCATTTATTTGATTACCTCCCTTGAACTTTTGTGCAGTTGCTGCTAGTTTTGTGGGGCGTTTATTAAAGTGTTCATTGATGTAAATACCACTTTTTTCAAGTTTCCTCTTTCTTGCTTCAGGGTGCATGATTATTAGATGACCATTTCTGGTTTCTTTTGTTTTACAATCTTATGGTATGGATGTTTAATGTTCCATTAAAATGAATGCTGATGCCAGTACCTTGGAAAATCATCTTCTTTACCATCTCTTTACCTTTCCAGGGAAATCTTTTTATCATTTTTTTCTAGACAAAGATGGTACCTGATGTGGCTCCTCTAGTTCAAAAATATTCAACTGTTCCAGTTGTGACCAGTTTGTTCAGATTTGCTTTCCTCATTACATGTGAAAATTGTTGTTTACTCTTTTGTTGCCCTTTTCTTTTTCTTCATCTATTTGCAAAAGGGGAAAGGCCTGTTGTTACTATTTTCTTAAATGCAGTAAATTTCAAAACTCAAAGTAGCACATAAATTTTATAAATGCTAATGATGAGTGTAAATGTTTAATAATAATTCATCAAGCAACACCACGAATGGTACTGGAATCAATAATGATGATGGTGCCTCATTTGGCAGGTATCCTTTAGATGAGCAGCACAGGCCCAGTTGTCATCAATCAGCTGCCAGACAGAAATGGAGTAAGACCATCATTAAATTGGTAATGTATTGTAAATTCAAAAGTGAACCTAACAAAAGAGGATGTTAAAAAAGAATGGTGGAAATGTGGAGAGACAATGGGGTGTTTAAGGTTAGCAAACAGGAATTAATGGGTCAGGCACAAGCAGTTGCACTTAATCAATGGTTAGCAGATGTGGAGCTAGGAAAAATTACGAGGGAAATCAAAAGAAAACTACTGATGTAATGGTGGGTGTGAATGGCCAGGAAGAAAGGAGACAGTTTGAAGGTGAAAAAGAAATATGAAGAGAAGCAAATTATAGTATTGGAAGATTTGATCTTGGGAAAGATGTATTGAGTGAGAGAAGGACAGAACAGCTGACTACCATTTGTACTGTATAGGGATAAGAAGCAACCAACAAAAGTAACATTCAAAATGGTGAATAAGAAGAGTGTGCAAAATGAAATAAAAATGCTGGAAATTATTATTAAAAAGCTCATTGTGCTTACCATTAACCAAAACAAACAGATTTATTATTGTATTGGAGACAGAATAATAAAATGCACAGCAACAGAGGAATGAAACACATTCATAATAAGTAGAGGGTTAGAAACAAATGTGTTAGCATAGTAATAGAGGAATTGAAAGAAAGGATCGTGGCGAAAGCTATAAAGGTTAAAAGATATGAAGCTAGAACTGAACAGCAGCATCAAAACAGACTCTTTGAAATATATCATGAACGATTATTTCAGGAATTAAATGGAAGAGATAGAAGTGAAATTGTAACCCTGGATGCAAATGAATCACAAAACCTGTGTAGCACAATATGGGAAAATTCATTTGAGCACAACAGGCTGAATGCAGAAGGATAGTAAAGAGGAGATGGCAGAATGAAACCATAAACAAGAAGACATAGAAATTGAAGAAGGAAAAGTCAAAGAACAGTTAAAGAAGATACTAAACCAGAAGATGTAGGGCTTGTGGTTACTGTGGGATTTTCCCATATAGAGAGCTCAATGACTGATGCACAACTGACCAGACAGTGTTTTTGAAAACAAAAAGGATCAGTTATGTTTGCTGGGTGACATACCCTCTTTTTTAATACCAGGATTGAAAGAAATGAAAAGGAGAATATTCATCATCATCATCATCATCATATTCGGTTTAACGTCCGTTTTACATGCTAGCATGTATTGAGGTATATAAAGACTTAGAGGAAAAGATCAAGTGGCTATGGAATGTAAGAGAAGTCAAGATAGCACCTATAACTATTGATGCTTTGGGTACGATTGGAAGGAACTTTAAGAACTGCCCGAAGGAAATTTAAAAGAATGCAGAACAGAACTTTTACAGAAAGCTTGTCACTTAGGAACCACAAAGATACTAAGAAAAGTACTGGGTATCTAAGCCCAAGGGACTTGTTTTGCTATCCAGCAGTAAATTGGGAGTCAACATTAATGCCAAGTAAACAGTGAATAATAATAATAATAGTAATAATAATAATAATAATAATAATGATGATAATGTTTATCTCCATGTTAATCTTTTAAATGAGTTTAGACCGTAGTGTGGAACACTTCAAAACAGTCAGTGAGAATATTGTTTTATTTTTTTATGCAAATGATAATAGACCTTGTATTGAATAATAAAGTAATGAAATTTTATAAAATTACTGGACTTCATCTCTCATTACTAACAATATAGGTACTTGACCAGTCGAGGTTCTCAGACCATTGTGTTTGTTTCTTTGAGTTTGCAAAAAACATAGGCCAAGATCCTGACATTTAGAAATTTTATTTCACTTGTACTTAACAAAAACAGTCAGAGGAACTTCACAATAGATATTGTTAGTTGTGTGCTTGTTTTTGATTTTTTTTTCATTTGTTACTCCGGAGACTTTTAATGCCAGTCCAATGTATCATATACACTATACTGTTAATAGAAGCCCCCCACCTCCTTTATCAAAACAAATTAACTACAGTAGCCTTTGCAAAACTATCAGTAAAATAAGCCAGATATTGTTTACAGGAGTGCCTTTTGACCACTTGATAGGACACCAGAAATGGGTTGGAGACAAGGTCCATATGATTTGGCCATGGTTTCTCCATTGACTTGATACATTATTGTATATAAAGAGTTGGGTGACACAGCTTTTGTAAATCTTCTTTTCCCTGTGCGAAGACATTTGATACTCATACACAGTCATGGTTGTAAGTCACTCAATGCTTTAGTATACAGCTATAGAATTTTCAACCAGAAGTTCATTTAATGCTTGAACGTTCACCATGTTGAATTTTTTTCTGCTTTGAAAAAGTTCAAAGTTATCTGCATTCTGCAGATCTTCATCAAGGGTGTAACCATTATGAGCAGCCTAAAGATGCATACCATCCAGATTTTTCGATACTATCCACCCAAACACAGTGAAAAATAGCATTAGTGCCAAGATTCATTCCAATCTCTCGCATAATATGAAGGATATCGACTACCTTTTTTTTTAAACATTTCTTAAGCTTTCATAAGGCATTATTTATCGATTTGATTAATTACCTTGGGATATGTAGTAGGCCCACAGCAGGCAATAAGTAAACATTCTTTTAATTACATGTCCTTGTATGTGATTGATTCCAGGTTTCATTCATAGTTTTTCTCCAAGAAATGATACTTTGATTTTTCTCTTCAAATAAAAAGACATTGGTCCAGACTTATATAGAAGAACATTTTAATGAAACCTAGAAAGGACTGGACAAAAATCTTGTGCTTGAATTGCTAAAACGGAACCTTAGATCTAGGATTTGAAGAGAAGGTTCTGTTTTAGCATCCCCTTGAGAGTCTGGCTTCTTTGGTAGATTGAGAAATAAACGTAAACAGAATTTCTGTTTGGCTGCCCATGTTATATCTTGAGAGTCCGATTTTAGTCTTGCTGTCCCCCCCTCCATCCCCCCCACACTAAATGCTGTATCAATGACAAGAAACTGTAGTTAGGAAAATGGGATTGTTATGTTATGCTTTCGAAAACTAGTATTTGAAACTCGAACTTTTGTATGCTATTTGAAAATATGAATTTTGCCAGTAATTTTTTCTACTTTGAAGGATTACTCTTAAACCTCGTAAATTTAGACCACTATTTATTTGACTAGTAGAACATGGTACTATATTCAGAATATTGATGGGGTGGGAATAACTAATACGTACGTTTACTGAATAGGATTCCTCTCTTTTTTATCGTAGGTCAGTTTTTGTTGATAGGTTTGAAGAAGTTCTTCATATTGAGTATGGAGGGGCAGAATTTTTTAGGGTAAGCATAAACTTAAATGTACAATTTCGTATATTCATTTGTGAATGAAATATTGAGGAAGAAAGTTTGAACTAGCAAAGATAAAAAGGTGGAAAGAATAAATCGCACCAAACTGGATTTGAACTAGTGGTTATGGTTTTGTTGATTATTTTGCCTGACAGTTGAGCTAAAGGCCCGAAGTACTTAATCAAATGGCCCTTGCACCTTGATCTTCCACTTGATTGCGGTGTTTATTTCAGTGAACCTCGCCCCGGGCTCCTTAACCAGATCAATTTATTCGGTGGAGATTCCTAAAGAACGGCAATTTCACTCCCAGCCAAATAATTTCTCATCCTGTGAAGTGGTGCAATCAAGTCAAAGATTGAGTTAACTGTTTACTAGTGCAGGTAGCTTAACGGATACAGCATTTGGTCAAAAAACTGCTGGCCACGCATGCATAACCAATTGTAAATAAACATTACCCACGAGAAATTCCTTGATAAAGGGCAATTTACCAACGATTTTGATAAAATTCAAGTTAACATAACATTATTCACCACAATCATCATTGCTTAAACTCGTTCACGACCCTACTATCTAAATGTATTATTCCAGCATTAAGCTTAGACAATTGCCAACAGTTTTTAATTTGTGTCTGTTGGTTTCCTACCACTTCTTTCGGCAGCATGTCATTCCGAGTTTAAGATCTGTCACTCTTCTTGAGTAGCTCCCATGGGATGTTTAACAAAAAGCTATTTGTTCACTTTTAGTGATCCTACTCTTTGGTCTGCCGTTGTGAATCTGGGCATTGGTGATATGTTACCTATGGTTATTGTTGAAATCGGGGCATAAAAGTTATATGTAGAATCAGGCCATGCTCTCTGAACCAAGTTTCCATTTTATTGTTTGATACTACGCTGGATTCCAGATTTCTTGCGGATTCGCACACGTCGATGAAGTTTATTTCTATTCGTTGATATTTGTGAACACTATGCACGAGGGCTATCAAAAGCTTCAGAACAAGGTTGAAACTGTATAACAGCAAATTGTTATTCACTATACTCTTTCAAGGATAGCTGCTTTAAAGAAGAGTCCTTTCCCAACACCGAGACTAAAGAAGCATTCCAACTGTTCTTCAATAGCTTAGACAAAATCATCATTTTATGTTCACAATTTGAAAACTTGTTTATATCTTCTGAAAGTTGAAGGTCTAGTCTCATTTGTTATTGGTTTCTGTTTTATTATTTTGAATCTCTCCATTTATTCATACGCACCTTCTTTTTATGTGAAGTCCTACTTTTTTTCTTGCTGTCTTTATGAGCATACCCTGCCCTCACCATGTATATTTAAAGAAAGAGACAAATAATTAGCTTATATTCAATGACAGGACCTACATGTTTATCACTAATGTTGAGTTGGGAGTTAAAATCTGTTTCCATCACTGGTACTACTCCTCACTTGGTTGTAACCCTAGTAACGCGTAGAGGCGCGCCCCAACGTAAGATCTAAGTGTGTACATCTTGTTATTCACGTCGAAGGGCATACTGGGGTTTTAAAATGCTAATCCAGCTGATAAATAGTACTTACTTAGTCCACTTCATACAGGTCAGCATGCAAGCCGTCGAAGAACTTTTGTAACTTTACTCGATCCTTGACAAACCATTTTACTTCATTCCATGACTTTCCATTTTCTGTTGGTTCGTTTTCTTTTTTTTCTCACTCGATTTGATGTTAGTCTGTTGCCCATTAGTGGTAATTTTTCTGGAATGTCTTGTGCCTTTCGTGTAAAGTATATGCCCAAGTCATTTTAATTTTTTAAAGAGTTTTCTGGTTGAGAAATTTGATAATTGCGGCATTATTTACGTCTGTTTTGACACTTTGTCAAGCCATCTTTGCTTCGAGATTTTTGGACACATCTCCCTCTAAAATTTTTATTTTGCTCAGGATTTCAGATAACTTACTCCAGGTGCCACAGAAGTATGGTAAAATGATTGCCAATATTGTTAGTGTAAATTTTATGTCGGCTTGCCAAAAAAGACGTTTTACGTTTCCACATTTTACTTTGTGCTTTAAAAGAGCCTGCATACTCACTTGCTACCTTTTTGCATTGCCGGTTGTAAATTAGCTACGTAAGAATGAGAATATGTTGAACTGATAGAGCCCTTCATTTCTTGTCATATCGACTCGTTACTCTTGCTCACACTCAGTACAGGGGGATTCTTAATATTCATTTTGAGACCCAGGCTTTCATTCTGCCCCATATTTCTTCTGACATGCTTGCGATTGTAGATATGATTAAGGAGCTATGTGTCGCCTACAAATCAAGCCTATTGCAGCTAGTTCATCGTGGCGTAATGAATTCCCTGCTTTTCCCTCTTTATTGTCTCCCAGTCAACTGCTACGGTGAAAAGGAATGACAATAATATTCACTTCTGATGCACCCTGGATGTATATCAAACATATCAGCTTTTTCTCAACTGTACACATCACAAATATCTTCGTTGTATTGCATATTACCCCATCGTGATGTGGAACTGAACAGAGTTTAGTTCCACGTTGAAGTTGAATGGCCAACTCTTCTGCTTTTCTTTCTCCATTTACTTTAGTTTCTTATCTTTTAAATTGAACTGTATTTAAATTTTGTATTATTGTCCAGTTAACTGTTTTCTAAATAGGTAGAATGATTTCAAGTTTCTTTCCTTTCTACTTTCTTTGCTTTGGCTGAAGCAGGTTATTGTCACTGTTGGATGTCAACTTCCTAGTAGATGCTGTTATGCAGTGATTGTCTTCATTTATTCTTATTTAATTTGTGCACAATTAAGTGCTCTTCCCCTTTGGTTTACCAGTTGGTGGAACTGGTGGAATCGTTTTATTCTCAGAAACCCAGTATCAGCGCCATTCTCATTTCTTTCTTCTAAATTATCCCCCTATGAACTTTTCGTATACTGTGTTTTCACTTCTTTGCTTTGAGGCGCCCTATCAGAACCTTTTTGTTGTGTTTTGATACTTTGGTGGGTACGTTCACCACTACATTGTCAAAGTCGTCTTTGGATTTCATTAAAGCGCGCTTTATTTACTCTATTACTCGCTGCATGTCATTGATTAAAAGATAGCTTCTTCTTAGAACAGTACTCCTCGAATATGCGGACAGTTTTCACTGATCCTTGGTGCATTAAGGTTGGCTGTAATAGCTAGCTTAGTTGACTTTAAGAGAGTGGCCTTACTTTCCAGTTCAGGACATGACTTGCTTAGGAATAAAGAAGCTAGTTTTTCGGGTTGAAATTTCCTATTTGTGACTGCTCCATCCCCCGATACGTCGCTCAGGCTTTCTGGCTTACACCACTATAGGGCTGAGTTGTACTGTATTGTCATTAACTTCTCTGATGCAAAAATGCTGGAGAGTTGTATAGAAATGCACGAAAAAAAAATGAAAAGAAGCATGAATAACATTTGGTGAGGCTTTTGGGTTATGTGAGTATTTAAGGAGAAATTTTACAAGTGGTAAGCTTAACACCGTTGTTGCCCGTTTCGTGTCTTATTCAGTTGCCCATAGTACTTAAAATATAAAAACGTCTATAGGGAAATATAGTCCAACGTTTACTTTTCGTTGAATCACTTCCATTTTTTTGTTTTATATGGGTGAGCTCAAGCTATTTGGAAGTAGCTAAAATTGAATTGATTAGCTAACGAAAACAATTTGCCTGTTAAGTCAGGATATTTCCATGGAATTTGGGCACAAAAGCTCTTCTAATTACAAGCAGAGATATGATGGTCAGGTGCAAGGGGACAGAGCTTATTGGTGATATAAGAGGCAGATGATTATACATGCCTGGTAACCTTGGAAATTGATAGGATTATAGAGAATGAAAGGAAAGGAAAGTTGACAAAAGAATATACAAAGGGATTGGGCTGTAAGTAAAAAGGGTTTGAAAGATCATGGAATAAAGAGTCCTGCAGGAAGTGGAGTAAAAAGATAACCAACTAGAATTTGTCAGGGAAATACCAGAATCAACAGATAAGGGGGAAAGTTCTACTTGGTTGTCACGTGCAATTTGAAAATAGAAACTGGGGCTTTGTTTTGTAAGAATTTGGCGAATCAGTGAAAAAAGTTCGGATCGTGGGAAGGTTGAGGGAGCTAAACTAAGGACTTCCATAATGACACAAAAAACGCCAGGGATTTTCTAGAGACTAAAGAGAAGGACAGGCATCGGCTGTGAAAATTTTTATGATGACAATAACTAAAAGTAAGTAGGTGGCAAAAGTAGGTATTGGTCAGATGTTTGTGTAATATATTTTACTTTTAGAATATATTAAAAAGAATCTGCAAAGTCATAGACGAGTAGGAAGAGAGGGAAGAAATGGATTTGGAACAGAAAGGTTTGGGTGTATCTAATTTGCTGTTTTTTTGAAATACATAGTTAACTCAGTAGGTGTTCAATGCTGGTTCTGTTATTTTGTAATTGTTTGTTTTAGGCGAGGAGAAGTTTAGTCTTTGCTAAGCATTTGCGAGAAATAGCAGACAAGTTTCGAGCAGATGTCTTGAATTCCACGGATGAGAAGGACAATACTCCTTACAACGGTGATGATTGGACCCTTCAAGTCCCGAAAGATGGTGGAGCCATTGGCGGGCCATACCTTGCCATTCATTTTAGGAGGGCTGACTTCTTATATTCACACAACGAGAGAATTCCTTCAATAAAAGGAACAAGAAAACAAATTAAGAGTATTTTAAAGAAGAACAAAGTAGAAAGTATATTTATTGCTTCGGATGGAACTGATGAAGGTAAGTATAATAGCTTTAAAAATCGAGATGTAAAATGTATCATACGGTCAAACCTGTATAGGAATGGGGGTTCATGGCAGTGGTTATTTTTTACAGATTGATGTTTGCTCGCACGTCATGTGCATAATGCACAATACAATTTGTGATTGATGTTTTCCTTGCTTCCCAGATAAAGGTTATCAATAATTGTAAATAAGTGCGATATTTGTTAAACAGGCACTTAGGACATTACTTAACAGTTTTGTTTACCACATTGGTATTTTGTAGCTAAGTGTTAAAACGACCATCGTACTTGGCAACTAAAAATATCCTGCTGCCAGGAATGAAAATGCAGTTTTGTGTACTGATGGTCTTTTTGGAATGAAATTCAAATATAAACCAAGGTAACATTTTAGTATCACGCTAGTGTGGTGAAGATAAGACGAATTGCTGGATCACATCCGTCCTTCGGCAAGCCATCTGTAACATTGGCCCAAATAGATCCCGTTTTAGGCCCTCCGTTCCACCCTGTAATAAGCACTTTATATTCATATAGCTTTAATAGAATTAAAGGAGTGCGCAGTAGAATATTTGGTACCATATGAGTATTTGATTATATTTGTTGTGAGATATTTGTAAGAATGAGACAGCCAGGCATGAACTTATATCACTCTTTGGGAGGTACAGTACTTTATTCGTGGTTTCGTATATTTGAATAAAATGTTCTAACAGTAGAGATTTAGGGTGACTGCTTTAGCCAAGGGGACAATTAAGTTTTAGAAATATTCTGGCCGAGAATGGTAGCAATGGCCCAGTTGATAGAGCAGATGGCCATGAAAGCTGGTTCTGGTTCGTATCCGTTTGGTTCAACAAACGTTCCTCTTTTGTTTATGTTTGATAATGTTGTGATATGTACCTTTTATGAAGTTTTGTTGGCACCATTTTTAGAAATAAAAGATCTGCAGTCGAATTTGAAGAAGAAAATTTATCGCTACCGCCCCACAGAAGATATACTACAAAAATATGGAGATGGAGGAGTAGCAATAATTGACCAGTGGATTGCAGCACATAGCAAATACTTTATTGGAACATGCCTGTCCACGTTTTCATTTCGCATACACGAAGAAAGGGATATTCTAGGATTTCATCCAGACAAGACATTCAACTGTTTATGCGGAGACAAAGAAATCGGAAAATGTGAGCAGCCAACAAGATGGAGAGTGCAATTTAACTAAGACTTTTGTGACATAAGGTGGATCTAAACAGTCAACGTTATATCTGGGAAATATTTTAGGTCGCATTTTTTAAATGCTTTTAAGTAGGAGGTGGTCAGCTATGCTACTGTAATTTTTTTTTCAAAAAGTTCACATACAATTTAGGCACACTATTGAAAAACTTGGACTTGGTTTGGATCAGAATAAAAATAGCCATGTTGGAGCTCAGAATTTTAAACCTGCCATTCTACCTATTACAAGAACGGTCTCTCTGAGCATTCATTGTTTCTTTATTGTTTATTTTTAAAAAGTCTTGACGGCTCGCCCTAGCATAATCTTCGATGGCTTTAATTCAGGATATAAAAAGACGTTCATGCCCTCGAAAGTTATTTACCAATTCACAAAATAATGCTCAGTGGATAATCTCGTACTTGCTCCTCCCACATTAGCTATTGAGGCTGAGTTATTTTTGTAGTTCCTGTTTTCTTAAATAAACCAGATTGAAAGAAATAGTCATCTTAAAGACTATGACTTCAAAGAATTTTAGTAAACCGTTAAGGCGAATTTATTCTTGACAAGAATATGAGAATATAAGCATATTTTTAAGGTTATGTTGTCAGAAGCACCCCTAAAATTGAACACCATGATCTGTATTAGTATTTATTTTTTATTTTTTATTATAATTTAATACCTTCAATCTGATCCCAACGATAACTCAAAGACCCATGCCTGCTACAGTGGAATTAAGGCTGCAGGATTGAATGATAATATGACCCTAAATTATTCTGTTCCCAAGGAGATGACGAAACCTACTACGTAGTTAAAATACAGAATGTTTGCTGGTATTACTGTTACCGTCATGAAATACTATGGAATACAGGGTGAATATGTGCCCCATTGTGTATCAAAAATGAAAAAAGAAAGAATAATACTGATGTAAGCTCAAAAATCCAGGTTTTTCAAAAACAGAACAAATGGAGACAAACGGTAGTTCAGTTTTTTCACATTTTGGCACCAGATGTAATTCGCTCCAGTAATATTAGAAATCGACCACCAAACTGACATTTTCTTTACTTTTGCATTTCCAAAGCCAATATTCTGCAATTGTTCATAAACATCCTTGAGAGAGGCACCGAGCACACCAAAACAAATAACATGAAACGAAGGGCTCAAACCATTTTCACGAAGAACATCACACGGGTCCTGGTAGCGATCGCACTTGTTACGAAATTTCTTGCACCCATCAAGCAAGTACTCTGGGACTCTAAGACCTGAATTTGTTGAGACCAAAGTTAAATGCGTTTTGTTAGCAAAATGGACCAAATTATCGCTTATATTCCACTTGCAAAATATAGAATAAAACGCTTTTGTCTGAATGTCGTTTAGTCCAAGAAAAGGACCTTTTGATTCTAAGTCGCGCTTTTGAAGATCTCTCTATGTGGTGATGTGAAAAAGTCTACTCTAAAGTGAATGTGTTTCCTCCATGGTTGTACGTTATTTCCGCCTTTCTGTTTCCGAAAATCATTTTACGGCCATTTTACCAGCATGTCGTACCATGTCTGGCCTGCCTGACAGGCGCCTGATTTGGCTTCTCGTATTTTGAAAAATATTAGAATCAAAGTCATAGCCAGGGAAGTTATCTCTGCTCTCTGACTGTCGCACTCCCCCTCTATTCATATATAACCTCAAAGACTCGCAAACAATATTTTTGAAGTAAGGCAGATCATGATTCAACAGCTTGACTAAAAATGTCAGTCTTGTAGTCCAGTGAGCATTAGACGGGTTTTTCATTTCAATATCACCATAATCCTGAAGAAAACATATCACAAGATTGGTTGTAGTAGTGTATACATACAGATCTCATACAGTCTTGGTAACTGACTTGTCAATATCACCTAATTGTTCTTTCTTAATCGCATATTATGGTGAAGCATTGTGGTTAGGGGCTGTTATTTATTGCGTTTTCTTTAAATGTCAATGGTGAAAGAGGATCCGAAACTAAATCGAGATAAATTGCAATACATTCCTTAACCTGGGCACTGTTTTTTAGACAAATAGGAAGAGTTTCCATAGTACGTGTACGAATAATTTCTGTCATGCGTCTCCAGAATATTCCTCTGAATATTAATAACTAGAATGACTTGATGTCTTCTTTTCTATTGTATCAAGTATTAGCAGAGCGTTGCGTGTGGAGTACAGCATTTTTTTTCTGGTTTCACTTCGAGTCTTGAATAAGTACTTATTTCTTCCCTAATATTAAACATAACCTCAGTGTCGTGATGGGTAGTGTAAATGCCTTCTTCAAATGCCTGTACTGGTAATAGATGATTTTGTCGTTAAAAATGTTAATTTCTTCTAGCGCTCTTCTATTCGTAGGTCGACACACAACATCAATCGCCAGAATAGAAATGGGGGCGCTAAGGAGCCTCCAGTTTTGGTAACACGTAATATTTAAAAGAGATCACTGACTTCGCGTCCAAAAATCACTGAGAATGATAGACAACAGTAGATTTTCTTAATTAGTGCACAATATATCAAGGATATGTTGAATCACGCAAGGGCTTCAAAGATGAACCGATGTTCTACCCTTCCCTGTGCATTTGCATTGTCAATGAAAACTGATACCATTTTCGTGTTCTTGTGTCAAGAATCATCAAATGCTGTTTTGGGGTGTAAATAAAATCTTGCCAGTCATGGTACTAAGAAATGCACATTTGCAAAAGCTACTTTACCAGAGAGAAAGGAATTCAATCTGTTGCACATAGCTTCAGAAAGCTGCATGTATGACGCTGGCAACATTGATTTATGTGGGGGATTTTACAGGTCATTAGGGTTCAATACTTCTTGAATGTCCTACTTATCACACAATCTGTTCAGGACACCGAGACTTGTTGATTAACAAATAGATATTAGTAACATTCCAAATTTCTTCATCATGATTACATTCTCAAAGTTGTTCCAAATATTCTTCATCTACACTACATAACTTCCTTCTTGAGCACTGTCTTACGATTTCTACGACCTCCTCCACATTAGCCCTCTACTTAGCAAATAATAAATTACACCTGTCTTTTTATGTATAAAGTTTGAATTCTAATGAAAAACCAAAATTTGTACAAAATCCAGAGGGTTAATATTTGTTGCCAAATGGCAACATTGCCAGAAAAGGGTGCTGACAGAAAATAGGGTCCACTAGTTCATTAAAATAAAACGAGTGAATCTGTTTTCCAAAAATGATGCGTTACCGTTGTTAAGTCCCAAAATTCAGTTACTAAAGATTTCCATGCAAAACTACATTCCTACGGAAAATCTGCTTAAAGTCAACAATTTCATGTACGAACAAAAGCAGAACAATCCAGGGCGTCGCATCTCAAAGTTACATGCTTCCTTCGACCCTAATACAAGAGCTATGTAGCTTCAAAAAAACCTTACACATTTAATCAATTATTGTCAATAATGACAATAATCAGATGGAAGTGTAATAAGTAAAATTGTCAGGTAATAACTGCAAAACATTTTGAGCAAGACAACACTGAGTGAACCGAGGCGAAACATTTTTTCCCGCTGTAATGCACAAGCACTTGTCACACTTGCAGTAAATCCTACAAAAGCCTTTTTGATATTGCCTGCTTATAGCTTTGTCTGCGAACTTCTCGCAAGTTACCAATTTAATCTTTTCCAAAATTGTTGAGAAAAGATTAAATTTTCATTATCCAGATGTCTTCTCTTCTATGGTCTGCCTGGTTTACCAGCTGGTATTCCAGTGGAGGCCATTACCTTGCTTTTGTTCATTAAAGCATCAACAATACTTAGTGAGAAGTTTAGGAGAGATAATTACTGCCTCGCAGGAACACCCTGTTTTTTGCAGTACGTGCAATAAAGCACCCAAAAATTTACTTTCGCAATCTCAATGCAGTGACAAAATATTTTCACTTACCACTTCTTGCTTTTGACTACGATTCTTCATAATGCAGTCAGCTTGTCACATAAATCCCACGTCCCCCTCACCATGCCCCTATTGTAAACCTGTACAGTTTGAGGACAGGGTATTGCCGCACTTTTATGCTTCTTTAAATTTTTTAACCTTTGATAATATGAAAAATCGTATTATATTACTAGGAGCAACTACGGCAGCAGTTACGATGGACTGCTATTCTGCAATAAAAATAATAGCTGCTGTAGTAAAGTTAAGGTCGTAGGTATAACAATAATGATGATGATAATAATAATAAAATAATAATGTTCATCATCATCATTATTACCATCATTAGATTTTAAGTCTTAGAATTATATTTCTGCCTGGATGTCATTGTTACTTGCAGATACATGTTTTGCCATTGTATTTGTTTCTTTCAGCAGTTGTTTGGGAGTAAAATGTTCAGAAATGTTTGATAGGATATTTTTTTGAAACACCTTTGTCACAGAAACAACTTCATGAAACATATTCAGAAGTCCCTGGGAATTAACTTGACACATTTCTACCCTTCTTTTTTTTCTTTGCATGCAGTTTACGGTGATTGCTATGCACTCAACCTTGTATATCTCTAATATTTTCCTTGCAAAGTTTTAGTTTATCTCCTCTTAATCAGAAGTTAACATCACTATTTTGCCTTACACATATCAGACATCTTGACTGTCGAAAAATCTAAAGCAAAGACCAATTTTATATGCCTCTGTGTTTTTAAATAGTTTTTGGTGATAGGTTTTTCGTTTAAAAAAAATAGGTTTACAGCAATTTGAAGTACAACGGAGGTCAGTAAACAGACAACGTTCTTGCTTTACAGGTACAGCACATAGTAAGTTTTGCCTTTTTATCTTGAAATAAAATACTTCCAAAATGAGTAGCTGTATAACGAGGAAAACAAGAAGAAATTATAAAACATGTTACATAATCCTAGTAACTTTGTTGCTTTAGAAAACATTTATTGATCTATTTAATCAAGTAAAGGTTTTGTTGTTAGAGTTTTGGTCTCAAAAACAGATATATAATTGTAAGATGTAAGAAGAACCCTATATATGATCCTGACAAGTAGTTTCATTCTGTTAGTAAAGTTTTACCACGTTCTATTTATTTTCCGGAGCTAGTTGTTGGTATTGCAGAGTTTTATATATAGTATTGTATTATGGACTTGACATTGTACACAGTCATAGAAGGATATTGCATCTGATGCTTTACATTATTTCAGATATTATCATGGTTAGAATCGTATTTATATTCGGTATTAAATTATTGCACTTGGAATTGCTTGTGGTTGGGGTAAAACTAGAGAGCTAAGTAATTTTCACCGTCAGCTAACCACAGTAGGATGTAGCTTTACGTGCCTCGTTAAAATGAGATTTTCCATACAGATTTAGATGATTGACAGAAGTTTATCTTTAACTGGGTTTTATATATTTTATTGAAATTGAAAAATAGAAGGAAACTACTGGAAAATTTGAAAAGTATGCATTAAACACATTTGTAGTAAACTTTATTGTTTATTGAGCTGGCTTCTACTGCTTCACAAGTTTGTCAATCGCAGTTTAAGTTTTTGACAGTATGTCAGAAAACACCTGTATTAGATACACTAACAGTTGGCATTCTTATAAAGTTGGCTCTTTAGAAACGATCAGACAGTGAAGAACTTCAAGCCCCTTTGTTTTTTTTTGTTTTATTCACTTTTTGCCAGTACCCAGTTCATGTCATGATGCGGCTGCGCTGTGCTGATAGCTTGTGCACAGTACTTTCCATAGAAGGTAGAAAATTGTGTATCTGTTGCCATAGTAAATTGACAGTTTGTGCACAAGGAGCTTAATCAAGGGCTGATAAGAGGTAAAAAGAAAAGGCTCTTTGATACTTTAAATTACAACACAAGATCTACATGTTACATTACGTCCGTCTTTAGTATCAACTGTACAATAATAGCAACTCTTGCCACTGCATTTTGGAAACAAATGGGTACCACTGCAACCAAAATTAGGTCATATTTTCCTACTCATAATATAATTATGTTTGTATTTTGGGATAATTGGTTACGTTTCACGTTACACATTAAAAAAGCTGACATCGAACTAAAATAAAAGCAGCTGTTACCAATATCGTTTTTGTGAGAGACAAGTCCGTTTGAACATGTAGAACTTGATTCAACTTTTCATAAGCAAGTAAACTCGCAATACGAAAGTTTGAGCTTTTTTTCTCCATTAAATGCTACGTGTGTGTTGGATCAAGTTAAAGTTTTTTTCACCCATTGTTAATTTTAGTTCTCAACCACTTTTTGATTGTAAGGAACAGGAGAAAGGTCATTGTTTGTACTTTCTGTTTGTAGATACAACCTTTTAAACCCCTATTTATGTAGTGCACTAATTCGTCGCAAGGTCGTATCGCAGGACCTTTTTTTTCTGTACTGCTGACCTTCAGATAGGACCCTTGTATGACGCGTTTTTTATAGATAGCGCAAATTACAGTTGAAAATGTTGTAATCTGTAGGGTTGTTTTCACTTGTCTGGGCGTAAGTGGCAAAAGGTACAAAGGACGCTATTTACATGGGAAGCAAACTTGTATCAAAACTCAGCGTGCAGAAGCCAGCTGTGAAATCAAAGAAGACTTCGATATTGTTAATGTTTTGCTTTTTTTCTGTTTGCTTTTTACTTACTTTTTACTAAAGAACAGAAGACAAAATAGGTAAAAACCTAGCCTACAAAAACTGGTACAGACATGCTTTATAGTTAAATGTAAACTCCCAATTATACACCACTGTCTTTCAGCTGCCAGGAAGCAGAAATATTAATAATACAAGAACCACACACGCCCCTTCACCACCACCACAACCACCAATACTGTTTTTCAAGACGAAAAGAGAGATGAAGTAGTAGAAAAGCTGAAAAGGCATACTCCAGAATCTAGCTTAACCTTTGAACTTTTGAAGACGAATTCGAGTCTAATGCTGCTCCAAATACATATAATACGCTGTACATTTTTAAGTCTTACAAAATTTATATCGATGTATAATAATACTAGCTTACAACACCGCTAGGAAAGGCTTGTGGGTTCTTGCAGGTTGGCGAAAATATCAACCTACATTTTCAAGGTCAGAAAATTCTGGTGAATCTTCGTCTGGTTCTTGGATTCCTTCAGTCTGTTGCTGAGTTTGCAAAAACAAAACAAAACAGGGTTAATAAAAGACTGAACAGATTTAGATGATTAGGTAAACATACTTTGTGAGAAGATACCGCTTGTTTCTTGTTGCCTGTAGTAACTTAAACGTAGTTATTGGGGGTTTTTTTTTCGAATTTTTGGGAAGCGAAAAAATTGAAGTGGATCCTTTTCTGTAGTCGGGTAAAAACACTTTGCAGTGAAAATTGATTGAGCAACAGCTTTTTTTTCATAACAGTAGTCGATCGGCGAAGAATTTGCTTCGCTCGAAAAATTCGTTTCGTTTGGCCTTCATGAAAGAAAAGGAGGGGCACAGCTGCTGCTGAGAAGACTTCATGTTCTTCTACTATTCTAGAGTGGATACCTCTTTAGTATTTGTTGGTGACCAAGTTACACTTGTAGCAGCCGAGTGCAAAAAGCGATTACCAGAAGAAGCGTGACAGCCAACCAGCCACTTGACTGAACGGCTAGCAGCGAATGAAAACGAGATACATGCATTGATTTTTTTAAATTTTGCCGTTGATGTTACAGAATTTTTTTTTTCATTTAATAATTTAATGAAATCAAATGCTACAAGTTCATCCAGCAATTGCGTGCCTAAAGTTACGAAATTTATCTTTAACCCAGATGTGAGCACTTGAATTAGACTCAGATTGAAACTAAACAAGGTTTCCTTAAATTAATTGGATAAATTTTTGTAGTCTTTTAATTGCAGTATACTGGTTGCCCTCCACTGCTCAATCACAGGTCTTGCTGGAGGTTATGATGCAATGTTAAGATCAGAGGATGACTTCAAGGAATGGACTGATAAGTTCAATGTGGAAGTGTAGCCGTACGGTACTACTACTACTACTACTACTACTACTACTACTACTACTACTACTACTACTACTACTACAATAAACCTCCGTCAAGAAGGCTACGTTTTTTTAAAAAGGTTTTTAACAATTCAGATTACGAAATTTTATTTTTGCTGCATCGGTGGCCATCAAATCAACATGACATTTCAATTGTCCTCTGACAGTTGATCAGGAAAGTGCACTGGTTCCCGATCTTCTTTACAGCTGAAATATTTTATTTGCATCCAACAACGATGCAACTCGAAATTCAGACTTGATGCNGAAGTGTAGCCGTACGGTACTACTACTACTACTACTACTACTACTACTACTACTACTACTACTACTACTACTACTACTACTACTACTACTACTACTACAATAAACCTCCGTCAAGAAGGCTACGTTTTTTTAAAAAGGTTTTTAACAATTCAGATTACGAAATTTTATTTTTGCTGCATCGGTGGCCATCAAATCAACATGACATTTCAATTGTCCTCTGACAGTTGATCAGGAAAGTGCACTGGTTCCCGATCTTCTTTACAGCTGAAATATTTTATTTGCATCCAACAACGATGCAACTCGAAATTCAGAGTTGATGCAATGAACACCCATGACTAAGAAATAACGAGAAGCAAAGTTTTTGAAGAGGAGAATTGCCTCGTGACCCACAGCTTGAAAAGTTAAATGGTATTTTGGTTTGTTTGAATCGCCTGTAGGTGAGAAAATTAAGTGATGTTAATAATTTGATGAATATCAACAATATTGATATCGACTTTCATGGCATGATATATGTTTTTGCTCGTAAAAATTAAAGCAGAATATTTAGTGATAAAGAAGGTTGAAATGCAGACGTAGATGATAAATCAGAAATAAGTGATGATGGATTTATTGATTTAAACGGGAACGATGAAGCAGTGTATTCAATGACTTGATTCTAATAGTGAGGAAGATAATGTATCTGCATAGGTTAACTATCGTGGATATGGTTCTAAGTTTATTACATTTTCATAGCTTTTTTACATCAGAAGAACCTCTTGTCAAATTTTGTGTTATCTCAATTTTTTCAAAATTATTGTCGAATATTTCATTTTGTACTTGTCAGGTTTTTCACAATAATACATTAATTGGTCATGGTTCACAATAAAAAGGGTGTTGTCAGCAAAAAAAATTTCAACCCCCTTTAACATTTGGCGGCTTCGTTGCAACCAATTCGGTGCACCGGTAACTGGATAATGTAGATCCGCCCCTGCTTATAACGTTATTACCAGCTGTAACTGGATGGTGTGATATTTTATTGAGGTACTTGGCAATGTAAGTTGGTTTCCTGTAGATGGTAACAGAAACATTGTAGTCTGGTTGTCGCTTTACTGGCCCACCAAACAAGGTTAGCTGTCTTCTTTTTTCATGTTGAAAGAGTGATTTTGGAGTGTAGTGTTGATGTAGTCAGAGAAACCCTGTAGGTAATCTTCGATAATTTTTAAGACATCGTCAACATTTCTTTCTCAGAAAGAAGGTCCTTTGCATGATGTTGATAATTCTGTGTCTTTAAATACTTGCATGAATGTTTCAGCAATCATAGACGATGTAGACAGGTGTAGATTTCATTGTTAATGAAGAAGCATGCACTAGTAAGAAGTGCTCGTCGTAATTCCAGCATATCCAAAGGTTTCGGTGCAGTTATTGATGACAACATATCATATTGTTTAAGCAGATCGTCAACTATTAGTAGGATGTCATCGGTAGGGATACTTGTGTATAATGATGTGGTATCAAAAGAGACCGTTATTTCATCTATGCGTAACGTGAAATTGAAAGAAAGGGTAAGTAAGCTAGAGTAAGTTACATTTGTAAATGTTGTTACATTAGGCTTGTGTACTTTAAGTAATCCACTGAGCCGTGCTAAAGTGGGGTCGTTTGGTTTCCATCTATTGTAGAGGTAATTATCAAGGAGAAATCTTTTCTGTGCTGCAGTAAGTGTTTGCTTACTTTGGTCTTAACAGGTGTCATTATGTTAACGTTACCTATATTATATGGTCCACTACTGAGGTGTTCATTGCGTTTTTGGATAGAATGAGCTTAGTTAAAGATAAAAATCCCACTTTCTTTTTCAGCTGTCAGTATGGAGATGGAGTGACTGCCTTTTAGGCTCTCGATGGTACATTTTTTTTTCTTGAGAATGTCAGTGGGTACTTGGTAGGTTTGAAGAGAGTTGCTTCTTTTTGCACGCATTTTGACTGCTTTACAATTGTGAAGATCTTTTACTACTGATTTAGCTGTAGAGTATGCTTACTTTACACAACTGGTCTTGAAGGCTGCGGAAAAGTTGAAATGTTTTACAAGAAGGAATTCTTATGTTACTAGCAGTGCCTGACTAGATGGTTTGACAACTTAGTGAGACCTATCTGTGAAGTTTGGTTCTGGTGGTAACTCTTGTTTTCGTTTTGCCAACATCTTTTTGAGTCCTTACCTGGAAGGGAGTAATCTTTTTTGGTGAGTATCATTAACAGATGAAATTAATTTCCAGTAGTGTTCAGTGTTTTTTCCTTCGAGTAACTGGTGACTTACAATTTTACGTATACTAATTGATCTCTTTGTGACGACTGGGCAATGAAGTCACAGATCCTTTGATATTATCTTGTTGTGTAGTCATTTCAGATAGAACCTTAAATGATTGATAAATTAAGCAATCTTGAACTTTGTTCTTTCTCGAAATCGGAAGTATCTGGAAAAATTACCCATACATGTTTTTTAAGAATCTTTACAACCCATAGGTTTATGGAGTCAATTGAAGCCATGAATGTAGGAGCTTTATCGTCTTCTGAGTTATAAGCTGTTTCTGAGCTTACAGTCTACGACATTACCTTATCTTAGACCTTAGACCCTCCGGTCCAATGAAGGACATCGGACAGCAAATAGACGCCATCTCGCTCGGTCAGCATTCAACACGTGAGCATTTCTGTATTTCAGTCTAGAGGCTTTCAAATCTTTAATGGTCGCTTGTCATAACAGTAACTTTTGTTCACGGCTTTATCTAATGTCCCTGTATCGTTCATGTAGGATTCGTGATTGTGCTTTTTTGCGTGCTTGGTCGCTGGAGACTTTGGTGAGTCTTAGTTTATCTACTAACTTCCATGTGTCATCCGAGCTCCAAGGTTCTTTCCTCTTCCCTCTTTTGTAGCCTAGAATGTTACTGGCGCTACTTGTAATAGCACTCGTGAAGGTGAATTATTTGTCAGTGATGTCATTGTCTCTCTGAAACAGGGAGAAGCTGTTTGACAGATCTTTTCAAAACTTCTCTCTTACTTCTGTATTTAGAAGCTTGTTGGTGTCAAATACCTTTTGCTTTGCATTTTGCTTCAACTTTTGTAGTTTTAACGTGATACTATTGCCTACTAGGTAATGATCAGAGAACACATCTGCTTCGTAATCGACGAACTCCATCTTTCACTTAAATAGGTGTAATCGATCCGTTGAATGTATTGCTGTCTGGGAATCTCTAAAGCCACTTGTGGATTTGCTTGTATTTGAATAATGTGTTTCTAACAAGTAATCCATTTTCACTGCAGAAGGCGATTGCCTTAATCATTCTTTTTCCTTGTTGTTAGTATTCTCTACAGAGCCGAATGGGTCTATTATGTCTGAACCCCCTGCGCTGTTGCTTCCTAACTTCGTAGCCCAGTCATCCGTGATAATCTTAGGTCGTGCTTTTGAGGGCTGTCTGAGGTGCCTTCAAGTTATTGTAGAATTCTTCTTTGATTATTTCGTCTGTTTCTTCTGTTGGTGCATATTCTTAAAAAATCAATGTCTTTACAGTGTGCGTATTTAATCTAGCTGGAAAGATCTTGTCTGAAATAAGTTCATATTCAATAAGTGTATCACTTGCTTTCCCAGTAATAACACTATTCTTATCATATGTTCTGTAGAGTATAACACTGTGACACCCTCACTTAGTAACTTGTCTTGTCCTGTCCATCTCGCTTCACTTACTCTTAACACTTCAAGTTCATATCTCTCCATCTCCTATATGACGCGCTAGTTTTCCTGCTTCATGTAAAGTTCTCTCATGCCAACTTTATTCTACTTTATTTAACTCTATTCTTGTGTTCGGTGGGGAATATCCGGGGACTCAGAGTGAAGAGTTACTCTCGGTTTTCATCTTCACTCATCATATGTATATGTAGAGGTTTTACAGGTCTACGAGCCTCCTGTGCTGATCCAGTGAGTGTCTCTTTTCTACCAAGTTTTCTAGTAAATGGCATTCAGAGGCAGTGGCGTAGCTAGGAATTTTCGGTGGTAGGGCGAAACCGAAAATTTTCCGACAAAAGGGCAAGGGGCATGAAAAATTTAGGCGTATCCATTGGGTAGGTAGATCACACAAGGAAAACAAAGATATCGCAAAGAGAAAGATTCCTTTATGATAAACACAACTACAACAGAAAATCAGCGAATCAACTCTACGAGATACATGATAAATAAAAACACAATAAAAAGCTATCCCCAGTCAAAATTCGCATGATAGATGGGTACTACTTGAATGTATAACCTGGGAAAACTTAAAAACGGCGCATTTTCTTATTTGAGCACTTTTTATGCACTTGTGATAAAACCTGTTTTTTGGTAAAAAATCTTTTTCCTGAAAGATAAATTTTCTTCAGGGCATACATATGTGCAAAAACAAGTAGAACTAATACACAAAAACAGCGTTTACAGACTTACTGTCGAAAAATCTTCGTAGTTTTTTCTTGCAAAAATGGTTTTTCAAGATCTCTAATTGTTAAATCTGCAACAACCCCTTTGTTAATCGATATGACAGCAAGGTCTGAAATCCTTTTTTCAGTCACTGAACTTCGCAAGTATGGTTTCACTCGCTTTAAACAACTGAAAGCCCTCTCATCATGTGCAGATGACACAGGCAAAGTGAGAGATAATTTTAATAGGGTAACAATACTCTCAAACTGATCTAGAAGACAATTCTTGATAAGAAATAGGAGTAGATCTTCGTGATCCCTCGGAACAGCTTCACCATTACTAAACTCCCACGCATTGAGGAGAGCGTGTACGTTTTCGTATTCTTTCAAAACTACTTCCTTCGAACCAAGATCCTTTCGATAGAATTCTGAAAGAACGTACAGTTACTCCAAACTTGCTTTTGCTGGAAGTCTCTCTGTTTTGTTAATTAGAGTAACAGGAGATTAACATTTAATAGCATTGATTACACCAACTGTCGTATCACTGAACCTTTCCTTGATATCATTAATTATAATATCCAATACAGAGTAATACACCTCAACCTTGAATCTTTGAATTTGGTCAACAATTGGATCATATGCGGCCTTTGCATCATTAAAAGTTCTCCTTCTCGAAATTCTTCGCGGTTCAAAAGTTGCGGGGATTCCAAGCGATTTGCACCGCCCTTTTGCTTTGGTTATGATCGTGTCGAAGTGACCATCCTCACAACGCATTGCCGTCAACTGACTAATGCATGCTCGAATAAGGTGACTGGACTGGACACGCCAATGTTAAGAAGGGGGCCTTGAATCTTGTCGGTAGCAGCTTTTGTGATGACTAGCACATCAAACCAAAACAGAAACATCACAAAGAACTCAAACTTTCTAAGTTTATCCAATAACCCTTGAGTATCTGCAAAACCATGTGCATCAAGCTGATTGTTTTCTATCAGCTCTTCCAGAGCTTTAACGTAAATCTCGAAGTTGTCTCTTGTATGCTGAAGTGCATTGGCACGTGCTGACAACATGTGTCGGAAAGTGCTTTTTGGGTTTCGTGGTTTTTCCCTGAATTATCTTGTGCTTTGTGCAACTGAGCTATTCGCCTGGGACTTGCGACAAAAAAACTACACAAGGATTCTAAAACTCCAAAGAAAGACTTAACTAGCACGATGTTTGTTGCCGCCTTTACAAGAACAAGGTTCAGGCGATGCGCCATACAATGGACGTAAAGTGCGGTCGGACTTATTTCTCACACCAATGTCTCCAAGCCACTACGAATACCGGACATAGTTCAACAGCCATCCATTGCTTGTCCTCGTATCAAATCAGAATCAAGGCCATACTTTTGTAAGAGTTTCATTAACTTGTCTCGAAAATCCACTGCTTTAGACCCTTTAATGTCATCAAAGCAAAGAGAAGGCTCCAGTGGTTTTCCATTTTTTACGTACCTTATGGCAAAAGCAAGTTGATCTGTGTGAGATATATCAGGGGTAGTGTCTAAAATTATGCAGAAGAACTTTGGTTCCTGAATTTCTGAGATAATTTAGCTGTAGATATTGAGCTGATAATTTCATTTTGAATTTGAGGAGAAGTGTATTTTCCCCCCGAATTCGTGCTTGAAAGATGAGCAGCTAGAACTTGATCATATCTTGCCACCAACTGGAGCAATTCCAGGTAGTTACCACTATTTTGAAACAAAGACATTTGTTCTTGGCTTTCAAACCGATGACCTCTAAATGGAATTTCTTGTAATGCTAAAAACAAAGTTACGGAGAAGATTCGATCTTGGATCATTAAAGTCTTCTCCCTATTTGTTTCAAGTTGCTTCTGAAGTTCTGCATCGATTGTTAGGCCATGCAGAAGTCGATGCTGAAAAGAATTCTACTGTGCACGACTTATACAGTGAAGCCTTGTGTCTTCGTGTAATCTGATCTTCTCGATTCCTTTCTTGAAATTTCCAACTCCTATCTGGCTCCAATTTTTCTCTAAATCTTTCTCTGATATGCAAGGAAACAGCCAACAGCAGAAACAGAACATTTTTTGTTCTTTTGGAGAATATATCAACCACTCGCGTAAACTCTTTTTTCGCTTTTTCTATGATTGTTGAAAGCATCTACTTTCAATATTCTTTGAGAAAGAGATGTTAGTTGGTTGGCATGGTCCATGTCGCACAATTTCGGCACGTTGTTCGGCTGTTATTCTTGTACCTCGGAAGTTAGCCGAATCCGTTGGAAACTCACCAAATGTATTTAGCCACAAAGTCACCTGTGGTTCAGAGTGTAATGTAGAAGCTGCAGCATGGTCGTCCATTCGTGCATCAGTATCCGATTGTTGTTTCACTTCACTATGAGTCGAACAGGCTTCATCTGATTTTTCTGTCGAGGATTCCTGGACACTTTGTGCCGGTGATGTCGACTGTGCTCTTTCTATTAAATCTGTCTCTGGAATGGCCTTTCTTTCTTTTTTAACAAGAGAAAATGGACTCTCCAGAGCCCCAACAAATTTACATGGAAGGCTTCGGTTTGCAGCAATCATTTGTCCATGGTATTTTTCATTGTACTTCCTTCTGTAATCACTATCGAAAGACATATGACAAACGGAGCATTCTACTTTTTGTCGTTTGACTTTACTTTGACCGACCATCTTTTTTTACTTAGTATGAGCTGTAGCGTTGTTTTGTCAAGTTCAAATGAAATGAGACCTGAACCAATTTTCGTGTCAGCAGGTACATTTGAAACATGAGAACTTTTGGTTTTGACTGATTATGTCACATCATCACATTACATAATACTGTACAATGTTAAGAGGCTATTCAATGTTAATCACTGAAAATACGTTATGTCAACATTGAGTTGTTCATGNTTTCATTGTACTTCCTTCTGTAATCACTATCGAAAGACATATGACAAACGGAGCATTCTACTTTTTGTCGTTTGACTTTACTTTGACCGACCATCTTTTTTTACTTAGTATGAGCTGTAGCGTTGTTTTGTCAAGTTCAAATGAAATGAGACCTGAACCAATTTTCGTGTCAGCAGGTACATTTGAAACATGAGAACTTTTGGTTTTGACTGATTATGTCACATCATCACATTACATAATACTGTACAATGTTAAGAGGCTATTCAATGTTAATCACTGAAAATACGTTATGTCAACATTGAGTTGTTCATGAAATTCCGGAATGGAATGTGTGTAAACCTCTCCTTAAGTTTTTTCTATAATTAAATTGATATTCTTCGAAGGTTTAAAATTTGGCTGAATTTTTCACATGGTAAATTTTCCGACAAATGTTCCAACAATCAGCTGGAAATGCTTGGTGGGGGCAGCTGCTTCCCTTGCCCCCCTTCAGCTACGCCACTGTATCAGAGGTATTGAAAACAAAGGAAAACTATTCTTTTCAGTGCAGAACAATTGATAATCCAGTTGCATCATTTGAAAACGTACAACAAACGAAAGAGCTTTCATATGAAAATCCTGTCGGAAATGAAATCATTTAGAGTTATTAATCATTTAGGAGAAGGGTGTAAAATTGGATTGGCAACATAAATGTGATGCTGTTATTTATTATTTCTTTACATAAAACACAAAGACTACGTGTTCATGTATTAAAATTTGTGTTGACCGATATACCGCTAATCTGATAAAAGCTGAAAAACCCAGGGAGATATAATCACTGTTAGATAAATAATGATCATCTTCAGTTGACTTAAACGTAAAGTTGAAAAGTGAACAGGTGTAACATCCTCATGTTTAGAATAATGATATTGGTGACTTGCTCACGAAAGTTTATACAAGGGAAATTTGAGTCTGTATGCAAAACCTATGAAATTAATTACTGTAAGCTACTGTCAGAATAAAGTGTTTTATATTTTTTTAAACGAATCTGTAAGATTGAATTTGTTTCTATGCTTGACTATACGGAACAATGCTGATCGGATCTTCATCGCTTCCTGTAACACTCTAAACTTGCCAGTATTGAAAAAGTAAGCGGTAGCATCATTATCAGTAGTACTACTGATTTGACATTAATTTTGGAGCCATTTAGAAGTAGTGTAGGTAGTTAACCCTGTTGAAGTGTACTCATTATGAAATTTTTTCTTCTCCAAGTGAAATACGGATTCCTCCTGTAGCATTTATGTATGCACGATACTAATCATTGAAAAAGTCGAGCTGGGGGGTTACGATTATTTTCTGTGGGTTTTATGCTTTGGATACTTGCCCAACTGTCGTAGCTTGTTCCCGGTGGTGTATTTTTTTGTAGTGGCGGGAGGAAATCTTTAATGATTTACCTCTATATGTTCAGCTTACTAATTGCTACTTGCATCATTGTACTTTTAGGAAAGGCAAACTTGAGAAGATTGACGTGACGGGATATTGGAATCTGTCGTCCACATGAACGACTTTCGCTATAAGTGAGCGGAAATCGTAAATATATTTCTTTAATATAAAAAAAGTTCAAGGCATCTTCTTTTTCTTAATACCTGCATCGGTTTTTAACTACTCACCTAGAGCAAACACAGATTATGTTGGAAAAATGGGTGGTAGCAAACACGAAGCATTATTAGTGCAACAAGGAGTTTAAAAATGAGTTTTCCTATCATAAGGATGTGCATGATTGCTAGTCAAATTCCTTTAAAGGCCTTCCATTTTTGTTTAATATCTTCCTAAGCCTGGCACTTTACTCACCTTTTGCGTAGACTATGTTTCATTGTTATGCTTGACTCATTTGTTTTCCAATGGCAGTGTCAGTCTCATAATTTCTCGAAATGGGAAAACTGTTTCTTTATTTTAATGATTGAAGTACGTTTCAAGATCTCTGTACTACACCAAATCTTTAACCAAAGTTAGCACCCAAGCCTCTTGTTTTTAACTCGTTTAAAACCTAACTGATGTTAATTCTTAGATAAGAAAAATGGTCCAGCAAATAAAGTCACTATCGCAGCTACTTATTCATTTAATATTTATTAAGAGCTTTTCTGACAAAATATAGGACTTTAAGTAAATGATCCATGAGTTTAGAGATTTTAGTTCGTCAAAATAACTGTTTTCAAATTACTATTTCTTGACAGTGCTTGTGAAATAACTCTTGATCATATCATTTTTGGATGTCTTTTTCAGATAAAATTTAGTTTTTATAGGCTTCCTAATGGCGGCAGCGTGTTCTCAACTGTGAAAAAAATATTAGTATCTTGCCTTATTATTGCTACATACTTATTTTTTTCTGCATTAAATTAAACTGGGACTGAGACACTGATTCCCCACGTAAAGACATTAAAACCTGTAAAGACATCTATTGGTTTCTTAGTATATTTTATGAAAATTGTGCCTTATTGTCTTCTTGCTCATAGAAGTGCTTTTTATGTATTAACATTGACTGTTTGAACACAAAACAGTTCCTGTTTCACAGACTGGATACTTCACTTGTCACATGTAGCTCTTTTACAATCAATCCTACGATTTTTACCTCTCCCTGACTTAGCCTCATTTTGGTTCCAGTTTTTCAGGTATCACCTGATGTTTTATCTCTCAGGCTGAGCACATGTTAAAGGACTTAACGCTGCCTATAAGTATTTTCACCTGTTTTTCATTCATTGGGGCTCAAGATGGGAAAACACACTCCCCCTTTTAATATTTTATAAAAGCATAATATTTATTACTGTATGATCAAGAGCAACATATCGTAAGTAAATGGAGATTCTTTCCAGTGTTTAAGAGAAGCTCAAAGATAAATTTATCTTCCATAACGGTAAGATTGCTCCTGTAAGCATTAGTAAGAAAAGAAGGTAGTTAAAATAAAATTTCACGTCCTTACATAGATAACTGCCGAGTTTTAAACACTCTTTGTGCTTCCTGCGTGATAATTTTTAACTTAAGGCAAATCATTTCTAGTAGTCCAGTTTTGCCTTATTTTGATCATATTACTCGTGTAGGAAGCATTCCCTGTTAAATTTTACAAACCATTTTTAGTTCCACAATGGTTGAATTTTGATGTGTGCATTCCAACAGAAGGCTTTTAGATTAAAGTGCATACATTAATCAAGCAAATGGAGGGGCTGTTCCATTTTCTGATGAAAAAGATTCGCAGTTGTACTAAGACTGTCAGTAGTAAGACTGTCAGTAGATAATCTGTATTGTTAGCCACCTATTTCTGTCTATTAACGGAACAATATTTAGTCAGTTGACCTAAAACCTACGACACAGGACATTCTGATAAGGCGACTTGTTAACTTAAGGTTCTACTAGGAAAAATACTTAACGCTGCCTCGCAAAAATGATTCAAAGGGTTAACAAACTATGCCGATAAAAATTCAGAAATATAGTGCATCAGGAAAAGTTCTTTAACCTTCTCCAAAAATCAGACAGAAACTCCGACGACCTAATTTCTNTATTTCTGTCTATTAACGGAACAATATTTAGTCAGTTGACCTAAAACCTACGACACAGGACATTCTGATAAGGCGACTTGTTAACTTAAGGTTCTACTAGGAAAAATACTTAACGCTGCCTCGCAAAAATGATTCAAAGGGTTAACAAACTATGCCGATAAAAATTCAGAAATATAGTGCATCAGGAAAAGTTCTTTAACCTTCTCCAAAAATCAGACAGAAACTCCGACGACCTAATTTCTGTCGGCACCGAGTTCAAAACTCTTTATTCCTGAAGAAAAGGGCAGATACGACCGTATCTAGCCTAACGCAAGAAACCATAAGTAAATAGCCTCAATTCCTAGCTCCAGAAGTACGCTTACTTGCACCAAGTTAATTGTAAAATCATCACAGATCAACTCATCCATAGATTTTTGAACCAAATTACAAACATTCGTAGTGCAATATCCTTCAAAATGTCAACCACAACTATATTTCCTATGTCGTATCGTTTATTCTTTAGAATGTTTTTTGTTATTTTCGCAACAAGTCGAGTTCTTCGCTTTAAATTCTTGTAAAGTTTAAGGTTAGAGGACAACAGTAGAAGAATAAGGGGAGAATTGTCGATTGGTAAACACTCAAAGCAGGTTCTGGGTCAAGTTTGCTAGAAGATGGTATGAGACGGAGTTGAGAGGTATTTTTTTTAAAGTACTGACAATCAAGTAGTTAAGATTAGCAAATTGGTCTACCATCGCACCGATATACATTTACCTACCTAGTGATATTGTTAGTTTTCAATATGTTGTAGAGAAGATTCAGTTGTTTACATTTGGTTACTTTATTTGCTGTTTCAAGGAGCATTGTTTGTTTTTCCCTTGTTTTTTGATACAAGGTCGTTGTCAATCAGCCATTCATTGATGAAAAAGAATATCTTAAATTTTCCTTGATTTCTCTTCAGGTACTTCTGACTCTTTACAAGATAGCATCGTCCGCAAACATTATCATTTCAGAATACAGAAGAGTATTCTCGATATCCTTAAATTACAGTAGAAATAAAAATGGTTCCAACATAGAATCTTGGGGTACATCAAAATGCAATGGCTATGGTGGAGCAAAGCTTCCATCATATTCAACAACCTGTTTCAGATCAATAAAATTATGTTTGACTCACTCTAATTCATTGTGGTCAATTTCAAAGGGTGGTGCTGCAGTTTATTTAAGAGCATAGATTGTTCAGGCGTGCGGGCATCCTTGCACAGATTTGAAAATATCCCACCAACTGTTTCTCCGTTGTCAAATTCACATCGTACGCTATCTAGGAATAAAGTGGTAGAAATTTCCGTACATTGTTTTGTTCTGTACCCAAACTGTTTTTAGTAAAGAAGTCCATGTGACTGTAAGTAACGTATAATCTGTTTGTGTATTCTCAAGGATTTTGGATTATACTGGCACCAGATATTGATCTACAGTTATCTGCGATCAAAGTGTTGTCTGATATGTGTAAAAGAGTTGTTTTCCATTCTTCAAGGACGTACTTAACATTTTAAAGAGAGGCTTCATTTGAAAGCTAATAGTCTATGGGATTTTTGGGACAACAAATATTTAATTTTTATTCAAATGTTGGAGGTTTTTTTCGATAAATATTTTCGGTTCGTACTTGAATTAAAATTTCGTAGTAGCTCTCAGTGATACAAAACTTGGTTTTCTGCTATGTAAAGTTTTTAAGTAGAATTGGTTTCTCTTTTAGAACTCCTTCCAAAATTTGCAAAAAGGGTAAAAAAAAAAAATCTGACTTAGTGATACGGTTTCTTTTATACGTGGACTGTGTGAAAATAGGATCGAAGAAGACAATGTGTTGATAAAGCCAGAAGGATTAACATTTCACAAAGTAAAGTTACCATGTTGCTTATCCCTTCCAATTAAATTTCAAGTTCACCACCATCGTATCGTATGGACCAATGCAGAATCCATTTCAGAGTAGGACTGGTTGTATTTTCCCACTTGCGGTAGTTGTCTTTAGTCCGGCTCACTTTTACTCTTAATTCCTTATGAGTAACCCAGTGCATTCTGGAGATTGAAATAAAAGTATCTCCTTAAGAAGTACAAAGTAGATCCTTGATATAAGGGCTTGCTTTTCCAACCAACTTTGTTCCGGTCCTCGGTTCATTTCAAAATCTTGTTTGAAATCCCCATACTTTTCCCGGTTGTGGCATCGTACCAATTTGTCAACGGTTATCCATTAAAATTGCCGAAAAATAGAGTACTTAGGAGTGGATAAGCATGTGACAATGTGGTGTACTATAGCTTTCCGAAAGAATTTTCAAATATAATAAACATGGCCTCCAACTTCAAAACATAATCAACGTAATCAAGGACTGGATAAGAGAAAAACATTGCATCTGGCATTGACACATATCAGATAAATGATATTTGAATGCTTGTGGTCTGTTGTCAAGGGTACAAAAGAGGAAGGATGACTTCCATAGAAAAGATCAGATCGTCTGATTCGTCGCCAGTGCTTTGAGAACTAAAAAAACATTTGCTTGAAAGTGCTGATGAAGCTGGCAAACGATATATATTTGCTACGAGATAGTTTTATATTTAAGTAATATATGGAAGCGTATCATGCTGATGTAATGATACCGGTTTTAAAGCGTCCATACTTCTAAATGACACAAAATACTTTGTTCAGTTACTTGTCTCAAGGAATTTATTTTTATGTTAATATTCAACAAAATACTTTTTCAAATTTTTGCTGCAAGTGTTTTCACACGATTGGGTTATACTTTTCTTAAGCTAGTTATGAAAAGTGAAAAGCGAAAAGCTGTTTCCTCATATTTTATTAGTCAAACTCCTTGGTCAACTTAATTCACTTGTGCAAGTATTTGAATAAGAGCTTTTATTTTAATCTTTAGGCCTATTTAGAAACTGTTTAAATTTGTAATTATCTTTCTTTTTTAAATACATCCTCGTGGTGGTAATAAAGGTATTTTTCGTTGTTTCATCCCTTATTTAACACAAAAAGACCCTTAAATACCTTTAATTTAGATAATTCAGAATATTGCACATTTAAAGGTAGTTTTCTTTACGATTCAACAGTGGTAGTAGTCCATTTAACGGCGAGACAGGGTTAGTGGTACATCAAAATTCTCTAAAAGCTGTTATTCTTCTCCGTTCGAGTGAATCAATCAAGAGTGAACAAATTGCCTAGTCACAACTGTATTCTGAAACTGAATTTGAAGGGAAAATACTCCAACATAAATTTCGAACACAGCGAAAATTAATATAATTTCCCATCTCCTAGTTTTTATTCAGTCACTGCTAATACCTACAATTTTCATTGACTTCGAAGTTTTTGCCCCAGAGTTTTGATTGATTACAATCATTTTATTTATCAGATTCTGGTCATAAAGTTTAAAATTAGTTTTCTTGCACTATTTCAACTTTGACGTTGCTCCTTCAGGTAAGAGAAAAAGGAAATTGTACATAGAAAGAGAGAGTCCTTAAATAACTACTAAATTTTATGGAGCCAAAAGTTTTTTAATTCAAGAATTGCTGCATTCTTGGCAAGTAATGTATTCTCGGTTATCGTAATTCGAGTAAAAATTTCTTGTTTTACTACACCCTTAGTTACTTCAAACAAGCAAATTTCAAATAAATATATCTTCGTTTGGAATCAGAATTTTGCTGTAAAAATTACATAATTTCTGCACAACGATGAAAGGAATGGTAAATTTGAAATAGCTGCAACGCCACACCCAAAGAGTACAACTTGAAATGTTATCATGCAACAATCTAGCAGTAAATAAGAACGTCTGTGTGTTTCATGGCATCAATAATTTAAGGTCAACTTTACACAGCAAGTCTGTTTTCCGAAAACAAAGAAAGAGAAGGTAATTCTGTTACTTCAAACTGTGACCTCAGCTGAATGATAGTCACGAGTGGTAAAATTTTCGCTTAAATGTCCAGAGAAGGCACACATCAAAGACCAGGAACACAGCAGCTTAACAATTACATGTCAGGTGATGTGATACAAGGTTGTATAATCAACAAAGGCTGTATAATCAAGATTAGAACAATTTTAATTGTTATTGACGCGATTGGCTGCATCATCGGAAAAGCACAGCTTGTTATCTTGTTATCTGGGCCTGTGAGAATGAATTGAAAACCTATGAACAACTGGTTCCCAGTCATGGAACCACAAGGCAGGTTATATTTGCAAAAGTGGAGCAAACATAATGGTGTTGCTGCCAGGTTAGGATGAAAAATAGATAGCTGGTATGCAGGTTAATCATTTGCATATTCTTGCTGTATTATCAGCAAAACTTTGTTCAACATCATAAAATTAGATCATGCACGTACCTTGCTCACAGACAGTGACTTAAATTAGAGGCGGTTGTGTCCCACGTTATTGTAAGACATGAATAACTACTTCACCGATCTATCATTCTACATACGTCTGCTGGTTATAAAATCACAAAGAAAATTTTTTTGTAGACACAATGTTATTTTGAGATTCACGGTTAAAACACATATGAAATAAAACATAAAACTTTATTCCAAAGCATGACCGTTGTGGTTATTACTGCCCCCCTGATCTTCACTGAAATTACAGGTAGAAAAAAATAAAAACAATGATCACTCCTTTTCAAGATGACATCCAAGTGCTTTATTATGAAACTAAGTTATGAACGCTAGTTGCCAAATGAAAATTTGGTTTATTTTCATGCAAAGGCTTAACAAATACTGCCATTGCCATGCCTGTAGTTAGCGTTGCTTAGCAAGGCAGTCACATGGAGTTGCCCTGAAAACAAATTGCCAAAATCTCATACTTTCTTAGATTTTGACAACCAGTTTCACGATTTTCAGCACTATTTATCTTTGACATCGTCAAGGGAGAAAGGTCGCAGATGCGACCAAAGGAATAGCATTCGAATTCCAAGCAGTCTCTTTAGTGGGGATATCTTCATTAAAGGCTGAAAAAACTTTTGGGCATTTACCATGGAGATTATGGCAATGTTTACTCGTGCATGTGGCCAGACCAAAGCCGACTAAAAACCACCAGTCATCTCCGATGCAAGTTTCAGCAAAATGGTGTGTAACAACTCATGCAAAACACTACAAATGATCGAATAGAAGCACGTGAATGGTCAATTTTTAATTGCTGCAAACTCGATGCAAATGTTGAGATCTAAAATTTTGTTGTAAAACTACTACATTACTCAATATTGGTGAATGCTGATAAACTATTCGATTTCAGACTGATTGTCCTGAGCTCAAGTAACATAAGTATTCTGCAATAAAATTTTGATGTGGTTTTACTTAGTTGCAATGTGTGCAGTTGAACTGCGGTGTGTATCCCTCATGACAACACTTTTGTGGCTCAAGTGACCTACAGTTTGTAATTTCTGCCTTAGATGACCATGTCCAAGATACAATGTGGCTGCTGAGCCCTTCATTAGACTGAATAACAATTTCGTAAAAACTCAATACGACCCTTCAGGAATAACTCTTCAAGCAGAAACCCTAAGTAAGAATAAAGTTTAAACGGGAAAAAAAATATATTTTTTTTCTAAAGGAGTTACTTTCCATAGATCTCTTGACATTAAAACCAATAGATAAATACAATTTTCACGTCCCAAACTTCAATGCACATCGTCCAAAGTTTATTGATCAATTACTCTGGTGTTAATGGTCCTAACACTAGAGTAAACAAAGGTTGTATCATCTGGACTCCGTTGTCTGCGCTGCGCGAATTATACATGCTTGATTACTTATTCCCTGAAACAAATCGCGAGTCACATCCCGTATTCATACACGTTACCCCATCATCGCTTTAAATGTCGCCACAAAGACAGGTCACAAAATGGTCAGTAATAAGGTTCTACTTTTAATGAATAGTAATTTTCATCGTGGAATGACTTTTTTCCCCATTTTAATAAGTTAGTTAATTGCTAACATCATATTGCTGTCATGAAAACTAAAATTAAAAAAATTGACCAGCTATATATGTACGTTACTTGTGCCAAACAACATAACATACCACTACATACGAAGCTTTAAGTTCTTACTATCTTAAAAACCGTATTCCCAAAAATAATACCGTTGGGGTTAGGTGTACATAGGGAGTAAAAAAGATACAGAAGCCAAATAATCCCAATTCATTGAAAGAAGCGGCATTAAACTGAAGGGTAAATATCACTGTTTAAGATCAGCCATGTCCAGTGCTGTGCCCATTATTAGTTGCCCATACACTTGTTGGGACCAGTAAGGCGGCAGGGCTCTTTTCAAGTGTTTTTATCTGACAAAAAGCTTTATAGTAGCCAAAATGGGTGTGAATCGCGTATCAAAAGTACTCAAGGGGTCGATGGGTGTTTTTTTCTTAATTACCCTACCCCTCATTCTAAAGGACTTCGACTTAATACAAGATCGCCACCTAACCCGTAACAGGTACCCGTGGTTCTTTTTTTTAATAGCTGTACTTTGTAATATTTATCTAATCAAGCAAAAGTGAAGGAGAAACTCTTGAGGCAGTTTTATTGGTAAAATGTAACGCACTATTAAAATTGACGCGTCGGTGATAAAAAGTGTTCAAAATTTAACAAAACATCAACATTTACATAAAAATAGAGTAGTCTTCGAAAAAACGTAATGTATAGAGACAATTTAGAGGGCTTAAAGGCAATGAAAACCATAACGTTTCTTTCTCTATTCTACAGATAAGCGGGGTTGAATGAACAATCAAACCTAATCAATACCCCCCACGCTTCTTCTAGCGCCATTCTTGCCTCATGTAACAAAAGCTCAAGCAAGTGTAGCTCAGAGTATTTTACATGGGCTTATCTCAAAATCTCTGGGCGGCAAAAAATAAAATCAATTCTCTTGAAGCTACAACTTAAAGTTCTTTATCTACCTCTGAATAATATATGTTATATAAATAACAAATTTGCTAGATAATCAAATTACAACACTTCACATTACAACAGCTTTATTAGTTTAGCAACGTTAATCACAATTACGAAGAAAAATTTTATTCCATATTTCATCACTACAACTACAAGATCACTCCGTCCCTACTTTAAGGAGGGCGGCGACACCTAGCTCTTGTTTCACACTAATATACAACTAAAAACCTTTTGAAGAATGTCCTAAAAAATTTGAAAAGAAGTTCAAATTCAAATTTCTCTGTAAGCGTATTTTTGCAGTTGGAAAGAAAAAACAAACATAATCTCTCCGGGTCCTAACAGTAAAAGCAGTGCAATATAAAAAGATTGTACGAAATCAAAGGAAAGTTGAGGTGTTGTGCACAGTAACCAATTTACATATCAAACTAAAATGCAGAATTCGAAATCGAATACGTAAATTATACAGGGCGTGAAACTTGAACTAAACAGGCACCGCAAATAAAATAAAGGGTGGTTACCGATCACCAATTATCAGGAATTAGGGCAATGGTGAAACACCTTTTTTGCTTGCTGACTATTCTGAATGGCCCATTCCTTATGAAAACGTCTTCTGCGCTTATGGAACATAACAAATTACCCCACTTATCAAGCAGGGAATTTTAAAAAAATGCCTGGTTTTACCGGAACGAAAAGAATAACTAAAAATACTCCTGTAGGTCAAGCTGCTCAAAAAAACAAATAAACTGGCTCCCTGTGAAAACACGCAAACTAGCACAAAAGGTGGTAGGTGTGAAGTAATTTCCTTTTTGTACTACCAGTCAATATAGGTCACGATAATTGGACATTATGCCTTTTTATTATTGACAGCAGGTAATATGAAAAACAGAAATATGAGAGTATTCCGCCTGTCTTACAGCTATTGCATGTGGGGTGCAACCAAAGCTTTTAAGTCAAGTAAATTTCTAAAATCTCTGTGCTTTAAATGAGAAACGTCTTCAGCGCAATGTTACAAACGGACATGATTTCCGAAGTCTACCGATATTTACTTACTTGTTTATCTAACTCGCTGTAGAGTAACTATGCAAATTACACCATACCTTCTCTTTTTGGCCATGTTCACATTGTTTCAACGTTAGAAAAGTTTAAAATTAAAATGTTGAAACAGAAATGAATTTCAAAAATAGGCTTGATCTTTTTATAACTGATGTGTTTCAAACTTGACCGAAAGGGAATACTTTGGGATTTCAGAAAGCTATATTAAACAGAAAACAGCTGTGTTTAAAATATCACAAAAACCTTTGTCAAAATTAAAATTACTAGGAAATTGAAGGTAACCTGTACAGGGTTACAAGAGAAACATTGCTCGAACACACCTGAACGATCTGCGAAATAACTGAAGCCTGATTAATATAGAAATCTTTTGTCACCCGGCATTTAAAAAATTGTAAATTTCCATGGTTACCTTCAGAATAATGAAATGTGCACTCTTCTCAGTTGTCACTAAAACATCATCGGAGTGTTTGGTGAAATTACAAAACATAAAATGTGCATGTGTCGTCACTAGAGAAACTTTATTAATTGGCAAAGTAGGTCTAAAATATCATAAATAAATAGTTACCCCCAGTATATTTCTTTTATACTACTGCAAGAATTAGTACATGAACACGAAATTTAAGGTGATCTTGCCACCAATTAAACACACTTGAAACAAAGTGGCGTCTTCGTCTTACTAAAAAATTAGCTTACCTTCCTCAAAGGGAAAAGGAGAAGGCACCCCAGCTCTATTTCATGTGTAAGTGGGGAAAAAGTTATTCGGTTTTTGCTTGATATAAATTTTGGAAAAATATAAACCTACGGCCTAAATTTTCGTGTGATCGCGAAACCTTATTCCGAATACAGGGTGACCCATTAACAGCACCAAATCCTATGTATTCTTGCAATGCAAATCACAAGCAAACTCGACTATGTAAAAACTCTGAACTGCTACAACTATCATGACGGTTGCAAAAGCTCAACTTAGTCGTCTTATTCTCTTTTACTCTTTCAGTTGCAGGACTTCAAAACACAAAATCAGCAAAATCTATGACCGGCTTTACAAGTATCTTCATTTTGACACAACGGGAAATCTTCAGTATCAACATGGCAATACCCTCCTTGGAGTTTTTGTTTTATTCTTTAAAAATTAATGGTGAAGAATTGTAAAAAAATTCTCAAAAATGTCATGTACAAATCTTACCCTTACCCTGATTCCACAATGTCTCAAGCAATGATTAACTGGAAAATTAGTTAAAACTTTACTACATCTCTACATAAATCCAATATACTTAAAAGTGAATAAATTAATGCGCGGAGCTCTTTGGAGAACATTTTATTTCTATTTCAACTGATTGATTACTGTTTCCGTTGGCAGCATTCTTTGACCGAGCTGCTTTCATGTGCTCTTGCAATCTTGTGCGTGCCGCTTTTCTTGCTTTATCCTCTTCTGGCGCACCATTATTTGTACCTCCGGCAGACTTTCTAGTCCTTGGGCTTCTGGGACTATTTCTTGGACTTCGCTTTGGAGGAGTTGTGTTTGTTTTTAACAGTTTATCCTGTGGTGAAAGCAAAACCTTATTCGTTAGCATGAAAAACGAGGATAAAATAGTTTTCAAATTTTAAAAAAATACAGACGACCATGTTTGCGGTACCAAAATAACTTCGGGGAATGGAAGTTAAGTCCCCTAGCTTTTTCCTGCAGCAAATATCGCTCCTATAAAATACGCCGCCATTTTGTCTTAGCCCTTAGAAAAATAAACATCTTGTCGGAGAAGGGAGTAAAGAAAAGAGCATATACTACTAACGAATTACACTTCCAAGCACCCTTGATATCACTACGCAGGAAGCAAGTACCCCTGTTTTGCGATTATTGTTAGGAAAAGAGTTCTGGAATACACCGTTAAAGTATACCATTTCCATAATACCACCAAATTCCTTGCTTAGTGTTGAAGTAATAAAAAGAGACATGCCTAGCAGAAGAGAAAGTTAGTGCTCGCGCGCGCGCGCGCGTGCGTGCGTGCGTGTGTGTGTGTGTGTGTAAGCTGCTGGAGACCAAGTGAGTAGGCTGCACCCGGAATATCTTTCCCAACTACAGGGGCGTCGAGGACACGCATTTCCTGGTTGGATTTTTTAAAAAATTTCTCCAAATCGACGACGAACCAGATTCAAAATCACATGAACGACGAGATCGATTTCTTCAATGGTACAGAAGAAGAACAGCTTAAATCGGAGGCTATTCGTTACTAACTAGGCAGAAAAACCTGGCTAATCAGCATCCAGGCATCGCCACGTGGAGGTTGACTTCATGGACGCCCTAGTGCTCGCGTATTTAGATCATGTGGTGAAAGCTTTACAGTGGCTTTTTTATAACTCACTGCCTCTCGGCTTTGGTCTTTTGAAACCCCTTTGTGTCATTGTGCCCCAAGCTGATGTCCGAATCCCAAAAACCCAATTACAATACGTTAACTGAAAATGGTTTAGTAACACTCGTACATTATATTTGAACAACTTTGGGGGGATTTCTGCACATCGACTTTCTGGTAATTCTTTTTCCTTTTGTAGAAAGCAAAGGCCAAATGTTACTGTTTTTCGGCCAACCTGTTCTTACTAGTCTTATACCTGGGTGTGGTCATCAATAATAACAAAGCAAGATTCTGTATGGGCCTCTTCTTGAGAAATTCTGTTTATCTCAACAAATTGATTAACATGTCACCAATAAAAAACGGGAGCAAAAACATTAGCAGAGAGTCACTACTGAACACTATTTGATCCTAAACAGAAGAGCAGAATACTTTTTCACTTAAATTACCACATCATCATTGTTAAGGTTCAGTTAATAGGTATTCCAACGTCTAAATGATGATTTCGGATATTATTTCTATTTACAAATTTTATGACAGTTACAATCAAACGAATTCCCTAGGTATTTGATATACCTTCAATAGTCCGAGGGTAAGAAGAATCTCGGGGTCAAAGACTGACTCCTAATCTGAAGGTGCAGACTTGGCATATGGAAGTATTGACTTTAAAAAGATCCCGAAAAACCGTTATTTTTCAAAAAATATTCTTTCCTTAGCTTTCAGTAATGTCAGTTCTTCGCTCAAATTTTTTAGGAACCTTTTCTTCACTTTGACTCTTCACACATTCTTCTACTTTGTGACACAAGTCTCAATGAAAGTGTTATTAACTAAGAGGGATCTTCATGTTGACAGCTATTTACCTTTGTTTCAACTGGATTCTACAACTCACTTTTATGGTCTTGCTTCACATGTTTGACAAGATCTTCTAGATGTTAGAGTGGAAGAACTTGAATCTAAAGACGAGCCTCTTATGTCCTTTAGATTGGGTGTTTTTCATGGCATTTGTTACCTAATTTTCTTGCACATGTCTTCCTCTTCTAATTCTTACACAGTTACTGAGACAGTATCAGACTCCACTGACAAGGCTCTGAACAAGCATCACACTGCTAACATCTTTGCTTTGGGTGTCTTAAATCATTACTACATGAACAGGTTAGCTCATTCAAAAAAGACTGACAGACAAGGGGAAGTCAATTGCAACTTCGCTCTTGCTCATGATATTCCATGGCTAATTGATTTTTCTGTAGAGATTAAGACAAATGTTTCAAATCTTGTTCACAAACCACAAAACGACTTAAATTTGGTCAGGTTGAGTGGGAAGGATTTCTTCTTTCGCAAATCGACAACTGATGCTGCAACTCAATCCACAAAATGGTTTCAAATTGGTATTGAAAGATATGTATCTAGTGCTGGTTACAAAGTCAAACTTCATTCTCCTTCATGACCCAATGCTTATTCTTCCCATCCCCCTGCTATTCCTCATTGCAATCGTTCCTATGTTAAATTTCAGCATGACAGAACTGGAGATTATGAAACTCGGGTTTCTTTCCGATGATTTGCCAATGCTTGTAAAAGACTGAATTATGATGCTAAACTTTCTCAAGCAAATTTGTGAACCAATTTTTCCCCCAAAACATAGAAGTCAATGTTCCTTAATGACCTACAATAGTACATTCTGGGAAGTCCATATTTCTCCCTTTTCATGGTGTTCGGTTTCTTTGTCTGCTATGTTCTCTTCGCATCGCAAACCAAACAGATTATGGAATTACGACCATCATAAATTCAAAGTTGGCTGGAAAGGCTTGACCAATCGATAGTGCTCGTCCAGATTAGATTCCGTTACTCGTGTTGAAAGAATGTGCTTCTCATCTATCTTCCTTGCTGTCCAAAGGTATTAATCAATGTTTTGGAGTTTTGTTTTCAGTCAGAAAAATGCTTATCACAGTAGATAGAACAACATCTGATCAGCATTCAGTTAACTTTGCCGTTCCTCATGGTTCTATGCCTGGTTCAACTTCCTTCCTTCTTTAAATCAAAGATCTCCTTGGTATTTTACTTCGTTTTATCAACATATATGCTGATGAGGCTACCTTGTACTCTGGCATTGGACCCATGGCCAATGAGATGGAACAAGTCAAACTTCGGGAAGACCAAGAGCCTTGCCTTCAGAGTGTCAAAGAATGAGGAAGAAAGTGGTCAGTTTCTTTCAATGAGGCAAAAACGCAATTGGTCTAATAGAAAGCCAAGTTGTTATCTCCCGCCAATATTTATGTACAATTACTCTCATGTTGACCGCGGTGAGAGTTTTTCCCCTTTAAAGAATTGGCATTAAAAAAAATAAATATGGAGCTCAGAAATACCTTACGTTTAAAGCCATTTTCGACCTGTATAAAGCTACGCTCGGTCCCTGCATAGAGTACTGCTGTCATATTTAGATAGTTGCTCCCCCATCTCATCTTGATATTCTTGATAGATTTCTGAGACGTGTTAATATAATAACATAATAGGTCTAAATCTTGCAGCTACTTCTCAACCTTTGTCTTGTCGATAAAATCTTGGTTGTATTAGTCTTTTCTGTAGGTAGTTTCATGGAAAGTGTTCCAGTGAGCTTTCCTCAATGTCGCCAGTTCAGTCTCTTGTATCTTCTGTTACTCGTTTCTCTCACCGTCTTTATTCCTTTGCAGCTTTTTCTCCTTTGGCTCTGAATGCTTTCCTTTATCTTACGGGTTAAATGTTTTTTCGTCTAAGATGAACTCTTACCTCTTGGCCTAACCTTTTTTCTTTTTTTTTAAGCATGAAAACAACCCCAAAAACCCCGGGAAGCAGCAAAGCTCATCCAAAGTTTTTAAGTGAACAATTTAGACGTTTTAAGTGTCATTCGTTATTACCAGCTTTGCAAGCACGCAAGCATAGCGTGGACATAATATAACAGGAATCCCTGAGCCGTTAATGCAGTTCAGCAAAGCCTTGGAAAATGACTATGATATCACAGCTGATATAAGTGGCACAAATTTGACTTTTTCCAAGCATCCAACATCCTGTTGCATTGAAATTAATATTTAGTTCTGTCCCAAAGGGAGCTATTTTGAAGCTGGTATTACTTGTTGACCTTTGCTTTAAAAGTATGAGTTTTTTACAAGTCATGAGTTATAAATCCAGCAAACATTCAGATTGCTTACTTCGTCATTGGTTATAGGTTTACATAATTCTACTATATACAAAGCCTGACTAACACTTACCTCGCCGAATTCTTCACCTGGATGTAATTCTGTCCACGAGCTTTTTCTCATTTTATCAATCTGTGAAAACATTTTGTTAACATCACTTATCTACGGGGAGAAAACAACGCTGATTAAACTTTTGAAAGGTACCTTTCAAAACTGATATGGAAAAATCACCAATGGTTGAGTAAACTTAGTTAACGAGCATTTTTAATGCTCTTTATTCTAAAAATAGAATAACAGATGGGAATTACAGAGAGCCAACACAGTTAAAGTTGTTCAACCTAAACTAGCACAACCAGAAAAGAAATGAAGTGGACCCAGTAGCAACTGGGTAAACTTAATTCTTATTTCTCACCAATGATACTATTGTAATTTGTTGTTAACAGCTGGAATATTTTTACACTGTCTACACTGGTGTAGCTCTTATAAACTTATCTCACCAAATTAAATATTATGAGTCTGGTCATCCACTAAATTCATGTAACATTGTTTTGTAATTACCACCACTAGGTAAGTATGTTTCTGATCTGGACGAAGCTGGCAATAAACTGAAAAAGCAATGGCCATTATTAAGTAAGTTGTTAAAATTAGTTGCTGTCGAGCACCGTTGAGTAAATACCATTCAATCGGTAGCTAATGGCTTCAAACATTCTCTGAATAAGCAATTAAGCTATCTCAACATTTTATCATTTTCTGAAGATCAAAACTCCCATTGTGTTTTCATTTCGATCTACATATTTAACTGGGCTACTGGTTTTCATAAACCCAGTACTTGCAACTACTAAAACTTTTTTTTCTCTGTTACCTTACCTATCCTCTTTACTCCTTGTGAACCATTGAGCATGGAACAGATTTTTCCACTCTGACCTGTTTCTGACAGTTTTATCCGCTATTCCCCAGCTCGGCCACACAATCTCATTTTTCTCTTTCTTCTGTTTACTTCCAGGTTTCGCTTGGTCTTCTTTATTTTTTTCCTTCGAAAGTACACGTCACTGAAATTTTGTAGTCTTTATCACTTTCGTATCTGAGGATGAGTGGCTATATATCTTCATCTCCCACATTTGATGTTCCTTTCGATGGTACGAGTATGTGTTCTTTCTCGTTGACCTTGGTCCCTTATCCTATTTGGCAAGAATACTCTTAATATATTTCTTAGGCCTCTGCTGGGGAATGTTTAGCAATTCTTTAATTTTTTTTGGTCATCCTTCAGCACTCCAAAATAAACACCACTCTTAAAAACATTATTGAAGATTTAAAATTTGTCCCTGTTGCGTTTTACATTTGGTTCTGAGCGATGAATCTATTGTTAGCCTTCTAAAAAGCCTAAAAAAGCCTGGCTCTCATACATGTGGCACCAACCTCTTCGTTCACTTTTGATCCTAGGTATATCAATTCCTCCACTTTTTTTAGTTCTCGTCAATCTTTACTAGTCTTTTAATCGTCACATCCAGTCACACGGTCTTCGTGTTTTCTCTGTTGGCTTTTAGTCCAGGTTTTTCTCATTCCTTTACCGCTCTTGCTTTATTTTGCATGTGATCATATCTGCCGCATATAACAGAATAATCAGCAACGAAAGTCTTAGCCCTCTAACTTGCAGGTAAATTTCCATATAATTTCCGTGTTCTTTACATCTGCGCTGTTTCTCACCACCCAGGATTGCTTCACTACATTTTCTATCCTCATGCACTCTGACCGCAATCTGTGGTCTCCCATCTACACAAGTTGTTTCCATAAAGCTTTCTCACCATTGCTACTAATTTTTTTTTTATCACCAAAAAGCTCAATGACCTTTTTAAACACTTCATACGATGAACGCAATCGACGTCTCTTTTGATGTCGACGAAGTTGTTCTTTTATGCTTCTTGAGGTGAATATTTGGTCTGTTGTTTCACTTCCATGGCTACTTAACTAAGCCCTTATTTCTTCCTTAGTTTATTGTCTGCCCTTCCCTTAATTCTCGTTATTATGACGTTTTCTTGTATTTTTCTTGGTACGAATAGAAGCGCTATACATTTCCAGTTGACACATTTGGACAAATCGGCAGACATTTAGATGCCTTTCCTTAGTCCTGTTGTTAGTAACCCTAACGACCATTCTATGGGGTTTCTTCTTCTGACCCTTTTGTACACCAATTTACTTAGCCATTGTATAAATATTTCCAAATTCGCCTCCAGTAGTTCACCAGATATACTATCAAATCCCAGTGTCCTATTCGTCTATAATTTCTTTAAACGAGATGCTGTTCCATTTCCCCTTTTATTCTATTCTTACATCTTTAGCTGAATTACGTTTCACTTTTTACGTTTTACCAGTTTGTCCTCACTAACAAACTCTTAGCGCTGTATCCCAATGTCTTTTTTTACCGCCATCTCAATTATTTTCAAATTATATTTAAGAATGTCTGTCGTCATTTACTTTCGCACTAGCATCGCCCACTGCTATATTTATGTTGTGCTTGGTTATCTTTTCCCTTTTTACCTGGTGTCGTTCGCAAAACTACTCTTTCACCTCGTCTAGAGAGTGGTTTGTGGAAAGTGTACCACTGCATCAGTGTAATCTTGGCAAACCTGAAATTTATTATTGTCATTATTAACCTTTCGTTTATTGGTACTCATTTTACCATTATTTATCTCTTTCGCCATCACAATAGAAATTTTTCTTTGGTGCTCTGTATTGCAAACTGAAAAGTGGTTTATGCTGCTGTGAGATTGATTTTTTCAGACTGTGTCCACCTACCTTCACTGCCACATATAACCATCTACATTGTATCTTTCACTGTTTTGTGTTATTTCTATTGTCTTCCATGTCTTATATAGGATTCTCACATTCCAGCAAGCTCTAACTGTAAATTGTTTCAGTCCAAGCAATGATGTTTTCAGGTCTCTGGCCTTTCTCCGGCTTTCCCCAAAGCCCGTCATGATTCCGCCTTTTAGGAATTCAATACGTTTTTGCAACAAGGTACGATACCCTGGCCTGTTTTCTGTTTCTGTGTATGATATTTTTACAGGAAAGAGAAATTGGCTAAGTACTCAAATTTCTTCCTCTTTCAACTGGGCTTGGGATTGGCAAGGGCAGAGTTCCCTGTGTTACAGTTACAATGAACTTGTTGCTTGAAATTTTTCGAATTGGATTTCAAAGGGAGAGTCCTTTAAATTTTAATTCAAAAATTATATTATATATCAGTTAATTGTGTAACATAACAAGGGAGAGTTTCTCTTCTACCAGTGTCAACTGAACAAGATGCGGGATGAGAACATATTTTTACGTCATCAGAATTTTCCTACTCTCAATATTTGTTTCCAGTTTTATTATAGGCATCCCACTTACGTAAAATGATCATCTTATTTAGTATTGTGGACAATATAAACAACATGGCACGCAAAGATCTTGTAAACAATTATGCCAATTTAATAAAGCCAAGGTAATGTACAGGTATTTCGAAGTGCCAAAAAAGAAAAAAACAGAATAATTATGGTGGAAAATATACGGGTATTACTTTGATTAACAAGCGACCCTGACATTCTACTCAAGGTAAAAGTGCGTCCATCTTTAAATGCAACACTCCTACGTGCGGACTAATATACTATTATCTCGCATAGATCTTGTAGGTGTCTGACTTCATAAACCCCAAAGAGCTGGTTTCTAGGCCAAGCTGTAACATATACAAATAATGGAAGATCCCGAATCAGCGTGATCGGATTGTCTTAAAAGCAGAGCGAAAGTCCTGGGATTGCAGTGGCCACTTTAGATCTTTAAAAAATGGCTCGCAGCGCTTGGCACAGATTTATGAGATATTCGGAGCACATGTGTTAGAATCCTGGTGCACCTGGAGCCCAAAATTCGGTTTTGAAGCTATTTTTCACTTTAACCAGTTATTTTAGATTGCATCAACAATTTGAAATGGCCTTAACGCTTTTTCTGTTCAAATAACTAAAAAAAACAATGGCTCTTTACCTGAATTGACATCATATCCCAAAAGCCTTCCAAGTCTGTCGATGTTGGTTTCTTTTTTCCAACAGACGGTTCCTACAAAGTATCGGGATGTCAATAATGGGTAATAACACAAACTTAACAATGACCTGCAACAAAAACAATCCTGCCACTTTAATTCTAATGATTTAATTTTCCAAGGTAAAAATAAGAGTTGTTTAATTTCAAAAATTGCACTTTACCCATCGTTACCACAAAATTTAACTGAGCCTCAATCTGGCTAATTAAAAATGATGAACGAATCTCCCTATGAAATAGAAAACAAAAATGGAAAAAGAAGAAAACGAAAGAAATGGGGAAAAAAATTTCTCATTTCAAAATTGAGACCAGATCAGATCTTAGAAAAGGACACAAATGGAGTAAGATGCGGCTTAAAAGTTCTCATTGTTTCCTGGGCTCATTATGATAAAAGATAAAACAAAATGGGCTTAAACTTTTGTAAAATTATAAAACCTAAAGAAAAAAACTAATTGTTATTGTTACTATTGTCCGTGCTGTTCTATTATTTCGATTTCTCGACGCAACGTAATAGTACGGAACCACAATGGTTACTACATTAGGTTACAACATACATAACCGTTTGTTCTTGCCTCAAATATTAGCCAGACAATAAGCCCTCCCAAAATNCACAAAAGTTAACTGAGCCTCAATCTAGCTAAATAAAAAAGATAAACGAATCTCCCAATGAAAGAGAAAACAAAAATGGAAAAAGAAGAAAACGAAAGAAATGGGGAAAAAAATTTCTCATTTCAAAATTGAGACCAGATCAGATCTTAGAAAAGGACACAAATGGAGTAAGATGCGGCTTAAAAGTTCTCATTGTTTCCTGGGCTCATTATGATAAAAGATAAAACAAAATGGGCTTAAACTTTTGTAAAATTATAAAACCTAAAGAAAAAAACTAATTGTTATTGTTACTATTGTCCGTGCTGTTCTATTATTTCGATTTCTCGACGCAACGTAATAGTACGGAACCACAATGGTTACTACATTAGGTTACAACATACATAACCGTTTGTTCTTGCCTCAAATATTAGCCAGACAATAAGCCCTCCCAAAATTAGTAATCAATACTATTACCTTTTGAACATTGGGGCGCGATTGGCAGGGGCTGGAAATCTTTGAAAAATCAAAACAACGTTTAACTATTTATTGGATTATTGGCACAAGCAACACATTTTATAAAGAAAGGAAAGCAAATCAAAATTAAAGTCATCACTTATTTTCGAGTACCAACTTGTGCAAAATAAATGAGCACATGGCTCACAACAATTGCATGTTATCCCCTAATTAATGACTTTTAACAATTTTCAAGAATAATAGTCCAGTTCCACAGCAAGTCTACATCCATTTATTTCTTTTGCTTTATGTCATGCTGAACAAACATGAAACAGAATTATGAATGAATATAAGGTTCTGAAAGAAATTAACTGTTACAAGTCACATGCGGCCTATGTTAAGTCCGATTACTCGAAAAATGAGAGTAATCTGTCTAAGGTGCTATTAAAAAATGGCCATTGAAAGAACTTTCTATTTCAGTTCTCATAAAATCATACCAAATAACGTTAAACTATTGGCTTAACCTTATTGTTTAAAAAAAACAAAAAAACAAAACAAAAGCCATTTTTTATCAAATGACTGGATAAAAACTGAATTGGGGTACTTTTATGGATAAAAATTGGACTGCTGAGGAAAGATGTATGTCATAGAATTAGTGTTAAAATACAGACTTCATGGTAATGTCATAAACTTCAATTTTTAAAAAATCGGCATCCTTTTAAACAAATTGACAAAAGGATTACCGAGCATGTGACTGAACTATCAAGAGCACTGCAGTTAATAGACTTCAAAAATAACAAAAGAAGAGCAACTCGATTTTTTCTCTACAAATGCATAGCTAATTGTGAAGCAGTAGGCACACACTTTTAAAACGGACACAAAAACATTCAAATGGACAGGTATGTGGCACAATATATCCCCTTGTTTTCGTGTTGATTTTTTCAAATTTGACAGACAAAATATAAATAGCGAAGCAAAGAGGCAATCAATGAATGTCCTACAGCCATTCTATGACTGCCTCAGTATTGTTTATGTTATACTTTAACCTAAGATCACAGTATCTGTCTTGTGTTTAAACGCAAAAATCTGACTGTGTCAAATAATTGTGTCCTAATAGGGAAGAAAACGCTGATGCTTACACCAATCCTCTAGTATCTAATACATTTCAAATTAACTAAAACTCTTATAAATCCTCCAATGAAGAATAACGTGCAATTCTGTGGGGTGTATGAAAAATGTGTTTATCGATAAATTGAAATACATAACATATAAGTAATTAATTTAATCTCTTTTTAGATATCTGTTCTAAATACGTAACCGTACATTCTTAATACTTTGATTCATGCATGGATGTGTAAATTAAAAAAAACAAAAGGCTTGGGCTCCAATTAGCAACATTAACAACAACAACAACACATGTCTACAGACATGGCACTTAGAAGAAGAAGAAAGACAATAGTGTCACAGTGCTTGCAATTTTTTGTTTGTATATGTACTTTAAAACCTTTTGAAAAAAACCCACATTTGTAAAACACGTGGCTTCTAGCATAATAACTTACCATGTTATCTTGACAAAGTCCTTCAAACTGCTTAAATTTTTTTGTGATAAGAAGCTGAGATTTTCCAATAGCTGTTCTTATTTTTCCATGTGCTTTAAAGTAAAACGGAAAAGAAAGGTGTCAGATTCTGATACAAAAAAAAAACAATTGTGAAATTTTGTATTCTTGTGTACGAGGAAAAGGCAAAATGAAAATGTGAAAAAGAGAAAAAGGAAGAGAAGGCGAGCGAGCGTGGAAGTGCATGAGTGAGTGTATGAGAGAGAACGACAGTGACGGAGAGAGGGGAACAGAGGAAGAGAGGGTGAGAGAGGGAGAGGGAGAGGGAGAGAGAGAGAGAGGGAGAGGGAGAGAGAGAGGGAGAGAGAGGGAGAGAGAGAGAGGGAGAGAGAGAGAGGGAGAGGGAGAGAGAGAGGGAGAGAGAGAGAGAGAGAGGGAGAG
>RDPX01000112.1:910267-954117 GCA_003991215.1 Morbakka virulenta | reverse complement strand
AAAATCATGTGTTGTGTCTATCTTAAACAAAATCTTTTGCAAAGGTTGTGAGTGGATTTGCACCTCACTGTAACCTAGCCTTAAAATAGTTAACTTTTAAAAAATGTATGTTTACATGCCTCTTTATGAAATTTTATCTACCCGCGGGCAATTTTTGTTTCAATGACCTGCAAAAAAAAGAGTTGTGACCTGGAATGGCTCTCAAATGGGGTTAATGCTCAGCCGTACTGCACGATGCAACCAAAACGCTCCGCCAAAAAATAATGTATTCACTGCCTGCGGCTTACTATATTGCTGACTAAAAACCACTGTTTTCAAAACTGAGCAGCTGGAGCTTGAAACTGTTTATCACAAAAAAAACATCGTCCTTCAACAAGCCATGCTCCATGTAAACAAACGAAGACAAACGATAAAGGAGGCCTCTCGTGCTACATGGAGTTAAAAGCCTTAATTTGATATGCAAAGATGGCGTCCATAGAAAACAAAGAGCATTCTTTATACATTATTGATTTCGACCATTCTTGTTGTAAAAGGTCAACAATCAGTTTAACTGAGATAAGATCTTGCACCTGGAATCTAACAGCAATTTTACCTTTAAAATAAGTTTACATGTTTAAACCAAAAAAACCCAACATATTTCTAACAACAGTTATTGTACGATTGTCAGGCACATTAATCATCATATCATTATCATATTACGTTTTACGTCCGTTTTACATGCATGTGTTGGACGGTTCAATAAAATGGACTTCTAGGCCAGTCTGTCCTTAACTAGATCTTTGGTGGCACCTTTTTGCTTCAAATCCAATTAATTACTTCCCCCCATGTTTTCTTTGGTCTCCCTTTCATAAAAGCATCTTCCACTTTCATTGATATGCACTTCTTTACCCAATCATCGTCATCTTTTCCCTCCACATGACAAAACCAACGAAGCTGTCTTTTCTGCATGCACTCACTGGTGCTATCCAACTTTAATCTTCTCCTGAGATCGATGGAGCTTAGCCTGTCCTTAAGGGTTAGATCACACACCCACCAAATCATTCGCATGTCATTTCTTTCCATACAGCCCATATCTTCAGCTTCCACAGGTCTTGTTTCGCTGTCATACATCATAACACTCCGTACACATGGTAGACCCTGACTTTGATTGGAAATGATAAAACTCTACTGGTTAGCAGTGGCAATAGTTCACAAAATTTACTCCATCCACTCCTCACCCTTGCAGTCACACTTGCATCTGTCCCTCCATTGGCAATTATGGTGTCGCCAAGGTAACAGAATGTCTCCGTCACTTCAATTTCTTCACCATCAAGATGCACTTTTGGAATCTCAAGACTGGCACTTAGATCTCCACTCAAACACTTTTTATGCACCCAGTGCTTACATGTAACACAAAAAACTGAGCTGCTTCCCACTCCCCACAAACCAAGAACGGAAAATTTCCCTTTGTTTCAGGCTTTCCAATATCACACCAGCTGACCATCAAATTAGTTTTTCTCAAGTTAACTCTAAAGCCTTTGCTTTCCATATCCTTTTCCCACATTTTCAGCTTTTCCATAAATCCCTCAACAGTATCACTTGCCCAAACTAAGTCATCAGTGACACCAACTCCCACACTGAAATTGTCAGTAAAAGAGCCGTTGATCCTCACCCGACTCCTTGGATTCTTGTCTCAGATCTCTTAGAACTCTGTCAAATGCCCTTTTTAAGTCAACAAATCAGAAGAAAAGAAATAACTCAACAGGTAGAATTCACCAATAGGGAGAAGCATAAGTTTGCATAAGTAGAAATCTGTCATCCTAAACAATCTCATGAAGTAAATAAAAAACTGAACACAATAAAACATGTAATGACTGAGATGCCAGATTCACATGCTGGCAAACAAATCCAAAAAGGGCTAAGAATCCATGAATTACAAGCACTATGCTTGAAAAGATGGAAGAATCAAAGAAATGGAGGAAAGTATATATCATATGTGGGCATTGGGAATACCAACAAACACCTTAATAATGAAGCATGAAAAGCTACAGATGAAGGTAGAAAGAAGTGGTGGCATAATATGTGTATGGAAAATGTATGCATAAATCAGGGAGGTAACTTTATCTTGGAATAAAAAATCTTAAATACCAAGGTAATGCGAAAAAAGTAAATAAAATGCAAAAAGGCATCCAGGCCAGAACTGGTATTTTACAGACAGAGCTTTAGCATGTTAAGAAAAGATAGACTGAATACATTTAAAATTCAAAGGAAAATAACAATATCTATTGAAACAGAAGTGTTAGAAAATGTAGAGGAAAACAGTAAGAGTCTAAGTTTTGGTAAAGATGAAGTTGAAGCAGTATTGAAAGATCTTATGATTGGCAGGTCAATGGCCCAGATAAGGTACCAAGTGAGTTTATAAAGGTTTTGGTTAATAATGAAAACAAAGCAATGATAGGACCTTATCAGAAAATGTATAGGGATGAAAAATGCCCAAGCCAAAAGGTTTACTAGATGTGTGCCACCTGGAGAAAAAAGAATTTACACTGTAAAATATAAAGAGCATCACACTACCAGCCTTATTTCAAATGCATCAAAAGTCATGCTAAAGAGTCTCACAAACCCCCACCCCCCTAAAATAAACCACAAGCCTTTACGAGAGATGATCAGTTTGCATTTAGAATGGGGAGACAGGGCCAAGAGCCAGTAGCAATAATACACTTTTTAAGTAAAATATCTACAGAACACAACTCAAGTGTGTTACAATTGCTTTGTTGATTCCAAGAAAGCATTCAATCACATTAGCTAAAGAAAAGAAAAGCCCAAGAAGGTTTGTTATGAATATAAACTTTGTTTCATGGAATACTAGGAGTAGAAGAATAAGAAAAAGAAGAAAATGAAGAAAAATAGAAAAAAAGAAGAGAAAGAGAAGAAAAAAAGAAGAATTATCCTTTAGCTGTCTTAGATCTTAACAAGGCACAGAGTTTATAAAGACTTGGAGCAATTAATCAATCTAAAATGACAAATGGTGTCAAATATTTAATATGTTAACAAAAACAGTCCATCAACAGATAATATTAAATTCAAAAACAAAGCCAAGCCTGGATTTTCAAGGACTGAGGTTTTCATAACAAGAGGGCTTACATTCTTTAAGGATCTACCAAAATATAGGCCTGCTGGCCCACTTTGTACACCAGCTGCAGAATAAAATTTTAAAAGAAAAAAAAAATTTTGGTTCAAGGCAGTACTGGAACCCTGACCCTGGTAATTTCAATTTACCCTTTCACCCACTAAGCAAGCAAGATCTCCTCAAGGATGTAAAAATAATAATTATTAAAATTTTGACTTCAAAATATTTCATTACTTGATAATCATTTAATGAGGGTAATTATGGCATCCAAATTAACTTAATGAATTTCCACACTGCCTGTTTGTGCCAGGTCGCATTTTGCTATGATGCTTTATTTGTCCAAAATTTTCAATTTTGTGGTTGCTATTTTTTAATTAAAGAACAACAACAATAACAATGTCTTTAATTCTAAGACCCAATGTAGCTAGGTAAAAAGAAGACAAAACCACTGTATTTTAACCAACATGCTTTTTCACAGGCTTTCCTTTTAAGCCTTTTCCAACATATGGTAGCATGCAAGGTACTAAGCTGAGAAAAATTGTGCATACGGTGTTTACATCTATAAAAGAAAAGCTTTGTAAGACCTTGGGTGAGCCCAAAAGTCTTCTCAATGTGAGAGGTGCAAGTTAGCCATTTGGGATGGTGCTTCTCATATAGGTTTAGTGAAGGAAATGTTCCCTTCATGGTTTTACCTGTAATTTAACTTCGACGTATGTTAAAAAACTGCAGTTTCTCCAACATTTTAATGGGAAAAAAGGAACATGTCAATGTCAATGTCAACCAGAAGCCTCTATTCAATAGAGAAGTTATATTTTCAGTCAACGAAATATCCTGTGACACTAATGCACAATGACCAAATATATTCACTTTTACTTCAATACAAAAATGGCCTTTGTTTACTTAAATACCTGCTTACATGTTGTGTCATAATTAGTGCTTGCCATATACAAAATCATTATTGCATACAGAAAATGTCAATCACTTCATTTTACCACAAGACAACATGCTGAGTCACTGCACAAAAAACTTGTTTTAAGAAAAATCTTTATCTTATCATATGCAAATTAGTTTCTTTATCATGGCTCAAAATGTTGTAAACTACAAACACATTCAGTCTCATCTTTGTTTCAGTTTACCAGAAAAAAAACATATCTTCTCTTAAAACAGGTTAAAATCGGTCTTTTATTAAAAAACTTGTGAAAAACAAGTTATTTGTCAATGAATATCTTTAAACTGATTTTATCACTGCCTATTTTGACACATCTTTTTAGGGAGGCTTGTGCAAATTCAAAACTGATAAATAATAATAATAAATATATTTCCTTTCAAATTTTGAAAAAGGATAGTTTCTGCCTTCTCAAAAGACAGAAACCACATGAAAGCACAAATCCCAAACTTGGTATTGCTTGTATGTGAAATTACAAAAGCTATTAATACATAGATCTACCATGTAAATTTACTTTTATCAGTTTCAGTATCCAAATAACTGTGTATGACTAATACATCTCTTTTTGAAAGTTCTTAGCAAAAACCTATATGTATAAAAGGTGTGCATGTTGTTTGTCTGTCTGTCTGTATGTATGTATGTATGTCTGTATGTATGTATGTATGTATGTATGTATGTATGTATGTATGTATGCATATATATGTACTATGCATGGCCAAACCAATGGACTAATCAGATCCAAATTTTGCAAAATGATACCTGGTTACCCGGGGCAGATTATGGTGGTCAATTTTGGTGTTTAGGGTAGAGATATCACTTCAAATATTCAAACACCTGTTTCTGGCCAGAAAAGTCCTTCAACAAAAAAAACTGCATTAAAAATCTTCTATGAGACGAAATCAAATCCAGAGTCTGAGATCACCTGGCAGTTAAAAAGGAAGTTACAAATTTGGGGGTCACCCCAAATTTGTAACTTCCTTTTGTAACATTAAATGATTCAATTCTGGCCATGGGAAGCAAATTTGAACCTGACTGGTCTGGTAGTTTGGCCATGCACAGCACACCTGCATACACAACTACATACATACAGCTTCTTATATATATACACATATTAGGGATCTACAATATAACATTGTTAAAATGAATAAATGAATTTAACATGGCAAAGAAAAAAGGTTTAATTTGAAGCAGAAAATTTTGCAGCTCAGTATTACACAAAACCTATGTTTTTATTAAGCTTAACTATTGAATGAATTAAAAGCAAATGCCATCAAGGGGCCATGTACATCACTGGCAACATAAAATAGCTTATTTGAAATTGAACAGCATTTCACAACATACAACTATTCTAATATGCTTTTTTATTCATTTTCAATTTGATAATTGTTAAGGAAACATAAAGCTTTATATATATATAATGTGGAAAAGTTGAAAACTTTTATTTCATCCAGAAAATTTATCACCTCTGCATTAAATGCAGGTGACGTTATTTTTTAGCATAAGCACTAGCGATAATTGATGGCAAAAGGTGCCCATGTGGTTTATTCTGAAGGAAAGAGATCTAAAACCCATGAAGAGTTTAATCAGGTAACTTAGAGTACTCAATCTTAATGTCCAGTGCCTTTCAATCTTCAATTACATATTTATCAGGCCTGGGCATAAGAATTTGAACAGATAGGCAGTAAATTGCCCTCCTTGTTGGTGTCAGGTTGCCAATTTTTACAATACAGAAAACTGGTTTGCAAATGCTTTGAAGCATATGTTAAAAGAAATTGCCCATGTTTAGACTAAAATAACAGGGTTTTAAAACAAGAAAATTCGATTTTCAATAACTAATGGTATATTATACTGTATCTACTGTTCTTCATCACAGGAAAGTTCATCTATGCTCTTATCTGAATCTGATTCATTTTCAGAAACAACTTCTTCCACACATCTTCATTTGCTGGGCCCCTGTCCTGCATCTAAATCTTCATCAGAACTTGCAAGCTACACTTTTCTTCTTTCCTCCAAAAAAAGTTCCATGGCTTGGTTAATTATTCCCTTGCATTCTGATTCTGACCATGTCTTGTCATTTGCCTTTGTTATTAAAAGATCTTCCATCATGCTGTGGTGCATGGTCAATTGATGATCACTAAGAAGAAGTGTCAGCAAACTCAATGGTCTTTCATCTGTTGAATTTGAACCCGCAGTACATGTCACCAACTCAATTATGAGGCACAGATTAGGAAATTCCAATCTTCAAAAAATTTAAGACACAACACCATACTTTTTAGGCTCTCTGAAAAGATCATTGAAATGGCGGGAAAGCAAAACCCTGAAGTTCTCTCCAATCAGTAAAAAGGTCCTTTTCTCTGATACCAGCTGCTACTAAAGGGACTGAAATTCTTTCTAAGATCGCAAAAAGCTCCAGAATGCAATAACCATGCTCATCCCTCCAATATTGTGGATCATATATTCTCATTGTGCTGAACAATCTGTTGTTTGTTTCCAGGAACCATTTTTGGAGAACAGATTTTAATTTCCAAAAAGTTGATCTTCTAGCAGCAGTTGCCAGTTTGTGAGAATATTTTGAATGATGCATTCCTGAACTTGGGATATCAACATTTTCTCGATTAGCAGCTTTTCCTCTCCCATGACCCTCCTTAAGGAATACACCTATCGTTTGCTTTCTTTCTTCATCATATTTGAATCTGGCAATGTGACTGTTCAGGAGTTCTATGTCAGTTCCTTCATTCTCTTCCAAATCATCTAGCTCAAACATCATTCTCTTGGTAGATTCTGCAACTTCATAACCAATGACGATGGGCCTGCAGCATCAGGAACACCCACATTACTTGCTAACTTCCAAAAGAACTTGTATGAAATTGCGGAGTTTCAGGGAAACTTTTGATGTTGGCTTTTGTCTCTGCTTTCCCTCCTCAATCTGCCAAGGCATTCTTGAATGGTGTCACAAGGCCTGCCAAAGTGTTAAATTGGCAGAGGTTTTTAAGAAGACACACTAGGCAAATAATAAAAGGAAAACAAAGGTGGGCAGCTTTGTTTGCAAATCATCAACAGGCTGGGCAATACATCACCCACCTCAGGTGATCAAAGTGGGTATCAAGGCACACTCAGGCAATCACCTGCCTTAGTTGGCCAGGCCTGATTTATTACCCACAATCCAAAAGTGTTTATAACCAAAGCTGTTAAGTGACCACAAAATATGTGGGTTGATTACATCAGATTTTGAATGCAAATTTATGCATTTATCATGAGAGTAATCAATAAATGCCACTTCAATCAATCAGATTTCTGGGCACTGCAAAGCACCTCTGCTAGTAGAAGATAAATCATCTTTAGTGTCATTACCAACATGGTGATCCTCAAACTAAGCCATTGTATGCTTTTCTGGCATAAGTGACCTGGATGAGGTGGTTTGCATTATTCCCCAAATTCTGCAAATATGTTATCCTTTGTCTTCCTCTTGCATGTTTTCCAGATATCATACCCGAATAAAGTAAATGTTCCAGTCCTTGTTTTCTCCCCAAGACTCCCACAAATCTCATCTGTTTGTTTTTAACTGCTTCTTGCAATTCAATCTTCTATTCATTTTAGCACATCATCATTTCTGACCATGTCAACATATGAGATGCATAACATCCTGTGATAACACCACATCTCTCCTGTATTAATATGATTTCAGACTTCCGATGTCAGTATCCATGACTCACCACCATAAAGGGGTTGCCATAAGCTTTCATGGCGGATCTTGATCTTCAATGATAGTTTTCTGTCTGTAAAGAGAGTTGTCAGCCAGTTGAAAGCATACCTAGCAAAACAGGTTTTTCTCTTTATCTCTTTTGTACAATTTTCATCTGTAGTTACTACTAAGTGGAGATAGTAAAAGGTTTCCATTTGATCAATTAGTGTGCTTCCACATGCAGGTTACACTTAGGAACAACTGGTGATTTTGAGATTACCAAACATTTAGTCTTCTTTATATTAATCTTGTGTTCTATAGATATTTTGCTTGAGTGTACTATTGCCACTGTCTCTTGGCCCCTTCTTACCATTCTCAATGCAAACTGATCATTTCCAGCAAAGGTCCAGTTGTTTCAACAACATCATTTAAAGGTCTTTGTGGATCATTCACTGATGTAGTCAGAAGAACTGTGTTGTCAGCACATCTGACATTATTAATCTTGACACCCTTAATTTTGATTCTTTCTGATCAGTTTTCTAGGTCTTGTAGGATCTATTCTGACTACAGGTTCAAAAGATCAGGTGGAACTATATGGCTTTGTCTAACACCTCTCTTGATCCTGAACCAGTTTGTCAAACTATCTGGTAAGTGGAATGCTGCAAACTGGTCCTAGTATACTGCCCTGAGGATTTGTCCTTGGCATTGACTTGTATGTCAGAAGGTATTTCAAACAGCACACAGTTAAAGACTTTATCAAAAGCCTTCTGGTAGTCTAGGAACATCATATACACATCCTGTTGATGTAGAATTGTTCTTTCTCTAATCATCCTTAGGGATAAGTTTGCATTGCCTGTTCCTTTATATTTCATAAAACTGAATTGAACTGATACAATTGCTAGTAGTAGCTTTCTTCTGACACATTGTAAGATGATGCTTCACAAGATTTTCAGAAGATGAGCCATCAAGTTTGTGGTACAATGACTTTCACAGACTGCCCCAGAATCTTTGGCAGAGCAATGAAGACAGATTTAAGCATGTTTATTGTAAATCTTCTGGTGTCTTACATTTCTGAAACAAGTTTTCAAACAGTATCTGCACCAACTTATCCAGAGCTTGTAACATTTCTGTGTAAACTTCCTCTCTGTTTTTATTTTGTGTGAAGGCCATTCTACTTCAGATTTTAGTATTGGAGAGCACCAATATCTGAAAATATTGGGCAGATCTCATCTGGCTGATGGTCATCATATAATAGCTCTTAAATATAGTCTTCATAACACCCTAATACATCTTCCAGCTCATGCAAAACATGATCACCAACCTTGATACACTTTGTGGGTGGATTTGATCTTTTACCTGAAATTTTGTTTATTTTCTAAACATATCTTTGGCATTGTGGCTCTTTTTTTCAACTTCTTTACTTTCTGTGCAATTCTTCTGGAATTCTTGTTGGATTAGTCTGTATTATACATTGTTAGATTTTGATATCCTTTGTTTGTGAAGTAATTCTTTGAGTTCTGGGTTAAACCAGTTGGAATATTGCTTGTAGCACTTTTCTGGATACTTTCCATGAGTCTCTTGTACTGCTTTACTACATCCTTTAAAATTGGAAGATTCTTGACCACATCACCCTTAAAGCTCTTCTTTGTGTCTTTATTATTTATCAAGATACCAAAACCAAACTTGGTGTTAATGCTTGGCTGTTTTATTTCCTTTTGAAATTAGCAATGACTGTGATCAGAATCAATTTTTGCCTCTGGATGGGCTCTTGAGTTCTTGAATGCATTTTGAAAATGGGAACCAATTGCAGTGCAGTTTACTTAATTGTGTGTTTTGTCACTGGGAATTATCCATGTATAGCATCTTCTGGAATGGGTATTGATGAATGTATATGTGAAAATATGATCCATTTGTTTACACCAATCAAATTTATTCCCATTATCACTTTTTGCATCAAAATCATCCATAACAATTTTGATTTTGTTTATTTTCATGTTGAAAACATCTCATTGAGTGAGTCATAAAATGTGTCAACCTCTTCTTCTGTTGATTCCAATGTAGGTGTATATGCAACAATGTTTTGATATTAAATGGATAAGATTTCAGTTTGATTGGAAACATTTATTCTTAGGCCAGTAGGATAGAACTGAGTTTACAAAGTTTTTCACCAAGAATGAAACCTGTATGATCACAACCGTCTCCCTCAGAGAATAGGAACTGTTTGTCATCTTTTCTGATCACTTACTTTTCCCCATCTNGTGATCAGAATCAATTTTTGCCTCTGGATGGGCTCTTGAGTTCTTGAATGCATTTTGAAAATGGGAACCAATTGCAGTGCAGTTTACTTAATTGTGTGTTTTGTCACTGGGAATTATCCATGTATAGCATCTTCTGGAATGGGTATTGATGAATGTATATGTGAAAATATGATCCATTTGTTTACACCAATCAAATTTATTCCCATTATCACTTTTTGCACTAAGAGACCCACTACTCTGGCATCTCTTCCTCACCAACTTAGGCATCAAAATCATCCATAACAATTTTGATTTTGTTTATTTTCATGTTGACAACATCTCATTGAGTGAGTCATAAAATATGTCAACCTCTTCTTCTGTTGATTCCAATGTAGGTGTATATGCAACAATGTTTTGATATTAAATGGATAAGATTTCAGTTTGATTGGAAACATTTATTCTTAGGCCAGTAGGATAGAACTGAGTTTACAAAGTTTTTCACCAAGAATGAAACCTGTATGATCACAACCGTCTCCCTCAGAGAATAGGAACTGTTTGTCATCTTTTCTGATCACTTACTTTTCCCCATCTAACTTCCCACATTGCTAAGCATTCAATATTCATTCTGTTCATTTCAATGATGATGTTGATGAGCTTTCCAGGTTGATATGGTATGTAGACATTCCAAGCCCTGATCTTTGACAATGTTGACCTTAAATTCTTAGTTGTGATTGTTTGATGCGTAGCTAAAGTAGCTGGGTGACAATCACTGTAATCTCAGTACATTGTTACTGAGTGTGGCACCTTCCTTTGACATTGTTTATCTATGAAAGTGGTTCAGTTATTGTTGTTGATACTATTCCTGTATAGACTCATATCCATGACTTAGTTAACAGGGCTAGATATTGGAGTGGGAAGCCCATGCCCAGGGTAGACTTAAGTAAATCACCATTTCTATTCTCAATTCTTAATCCACAGTTGATTCCCAAAGCCATAGCTCTTCTGCTACTCTTTTCTTTAGATATGAATTCCTTAACAAGACTGCCATTGGCCTTTGGTCATATCCCTGATCAATGTGAAGTGCCATACCCTGCAACACTGGGTCCTTGACTGAACTTTGCACCTGCCACTGTAGTACCTGCCCCCATGATATGGATGCACCAAACAAGAATTATTAAAGTGCAGCATTGAGAACAAGTCTCTATCCCACCTTTGGCTTGGTTAAACTTCTAGTGTGATACCAAAGGAGGAATTATACAAATACAAAAAACTACAAGGAATTGTGTTGGGTATGAAATTACTACTGTTAGGATGTGGAATGCCAAAGCATTAAAGTGCTATTCTAAAAATGATATGTATGCAAAAGTGAATACTACACTGGGAGCCTCTGTCCAATAATACAAGCAGCTTAAAAACTCCATTTGACAATTACTGACTGTTGGACAAATATAAAAAGAAATTTACAAAATATTATTTTCTTATTTTAACTTTCTGAAAAACATTTTATTATTCCAATACAATACACGGTTTGGTGGGAAACCTTTGAGTAAAGTAATATATTATGTTCAAGTGTACATCTGTAGTTTTTATTTTTTTTACAAGTAAATGTAAACAACACGTAGTTGGTTAGCTTTTCTACAACCTTTCTTGTTAGAAGAGTGTCACAGCATATACTTATGGAACAATATTTCCATTTATATCTGGAATTCTCAATTGGTAAGGGATGAACATACATGGATGGAAATTAAGTCTAAGCTAGTAGTGCCGCCCTTATCAATAATGAATTGTAGTAAGTACAATCTTTCAAATTAGGCTAGAGACCCTTCTTAACTTGTCACTCTTTTGATTATAATTTTGCATGTTCAGAATTATATTTGGGGGGAAACTTTAGTCTATAACTGGTACGGAGTGCAAAAACCGTCCTCCTTAATATTCTCAAGAAGCTCTTACATCAATTTTCTAATATGTCAAATGCCTTGTGGAAAGTGGGAATTTGGCAAATCTATGTTTGACATTGAAACAATTTACCGGTACCCCCCTACTATTTTCATCCAAAGGTCATTGTCTATCATTAAAATTTAATTCTGTTTTTAATTGATGCTCAAGTCTTCCACCTGATGGTGTTGGTAATCTATTCAAAGTCATCAGGAAACAAATTGAAATACCGCAGACATCTTTTGTTTGATAAGTAAGACACTTCAAGGGTATATAATACAATCACGCAGTTTACAACAAAAATAACGTCATTAAGTTCTAAGGCACTCCAATTGTCTCCTACAATTTAACAACAATCACGGAAGTCCCCCGCAACAGTGGTACTTTTATTACTTCCGCTATCTACTACTTAAGAGCCAACATATTGCGGTGCTTAAAGTAAGGCTTTCCTTCGGATGCACAATTTGCATTTAAAAAATGTTTGCCCTCACAACCACTGCAATTATTTCTGCACAATCCCTATTAGCATCATTGCAAACACACTGCAAAGCCTTCAACGTTAAAAATTTATCACAAAAGATAGGGTGTGTCAAAAAAAACAACAAGTGGCTATTTTCAGTATAAATTGTATCTGTAAGTAAACAAGGTGTTGTTTTTTGTCATATCACAACGTTTATTTCATTGCTAGCAACAAAACATTAGCATCATGAATAGGAGCTGTCACCAACGATGTGTGGGAGCACATAACATACCTTCTTCCGGTGCATGAGCTTCTTTTATATCTTTTGATGCTTCCTCGCAAAGCCTGTTAAGGTTTTGAATTTCCTTATTCAAAAGCTCGAGAAAATACCTTCCATCCCTCTCTATCCTTGTTTGCGGGTTGGCATTTTCTTTATCCAAAAGATGAAGGTCATTGAACGCCGCAGAAACTCCATCTGCGTTTGTTCCCATGTCATCCAGAACTTTCTAAATTGATTAAAACAAGTGAAATAAGATCTGACTCGAAAACAGGCAGGTTCTAATGACGATCAGCCATAATTCACTACTTCAAAAAGCCAAGTTCTAACCTGCCCAATTGCAGTTAACAATCATATCACTGAGGCACAGATCAAGATAAATGCACACATAAATACATGAATACATACATTTTAACTGCTGCAACCGGGTGCAAAAAATCATCATTTCGTACGTGCAAGTTCAGGTTTAGAGTCTTTTAAGCAAACTATTTCACCAAACCGGGGCATACATATCCCGAAATACACACACACACACACACATATATATATANTCTTTCAAATTAGGCTAGAGACCCTTCTTAACTTGTCACTCTTTTGATTATAATTTTGCATGTTCAGAATTATATTTGGGGGGAAACTTTAGTCTATAACTGGTACGGAGTGCAAAAACCGTCCTCCTTAATATTCTCAAGAAGCTCTTACATCAATTTTCTAATATGTCAAATGCCTTGTGGAAAGTGGGAATTTGGCAAATCTATGTTTGACATTGAAACAATTTACCGGTACCCCCCTACTATTTTCATCCAAAGGTCATTGTCTATCATTAAAATTTAATTCTGTTTTTAATTGATGCTCAAGTCTTCCACCTGATGGTGTTGGTAATCTATTCAAAGTCATCAGGAAACAAATTGAAATACCGCAGACATCTTTTGTTTGATAAGTAAGACACTTCAAGGGTATATAATACAATCACGCAGTTTACAACAAAAATAACGTCATTAAGTTCTAAGGCACTCCAATTGTCTCCTACAATTTAACAACAATCACGGAAGTCCCCCGCAACAGTGGTACTTTTATTACTTCCGCTATCTACTACTTAAGAGCCAACATATTGCGGTGCTTAAAGTAAGGCTTACCTTCGGATGCACAATTTGCATTTAAAAAATGTTTGCCCTCACAACCACTGCAATTATTTCTGCACAATCCCTATTAGCATCATTGCAAAGACACTGCAAAGCCTTCAACGTTAAAAATTTATCACAAAAGATAGGGTGTGTCAAAAAAAACAACAAGTGGCTATTTTCAGTATAAATTGTATCTGTAAGTAAACAAGGTGTTGTTTTTTGTCATATCACAACGTTTATTTCATTGCTAGCAACAAAACATTAGCATCATGAATAGGAGCTGTCACCAACGATGTGTGGGAGCACATAACATACCTTCTTCCGGTGCATGAGCTTCTTTTATATCTTTTGATGCTTCCTCGCAAAGCCTGTTAAGGTTTTGAATTTCCTTATTCAAAAGCTCGAGAAAATACCTTCCATCCCTCTCTATCCTTGTTTGCGGGTTGGCATTTTCTTTATCCAAAAGATGAAGGTCATTGAACGCCGCAGAAACTCCATCTGCGTTTGTTCCCATGTCATCCAGAACTTTCTAAATTGATTAAAACAAGTGAAATAAGATCTGACTCGAAAACAGGCAGGTTCTAATGACGATCAGCCATAATTCACTACTTCAAAAAGCCAAGTTCTAACCTGCCCAATTGCAGTTAACAATCATATCACTGAGACACAGATCAAGATAAATGCACACATAAATACATGAATACATACATTTTAACTGCTGCAACCGGGTGCAAAAAATCATCATTTCGTACGTGCAAGTTCAGGTTTAGAGTCTTTTAAGCAAACTATTTCACCAAACCGGGGCATACATATCCCGAAATACACAGACAGACACACACAGACAGACAGACAGACAGACAGACAGACACACACACATATATATATATATATGAGTGATAAGTGATTAAAATTAGTTAATTAGCTAATTATGAGACCCCATGACCAAAGCATTTCAGAATATTCGCTTGGCAACACCCACTGTGGTTTCAGTCAAAATTTTCCTGTAGATTAATTGGAAAACGATCTACTTGATATATCAGGCAGAATGAACCTGAAAATTTTGAATAGTAGCCTCTACATAAAAGATAATAAAGCACACGATTTAATTATAATAAATTCTCAGGCATTCATGGAAGGTTAGAGTCAATTGGGAGATCTGTTGAACCATTAGCTCAAATCAGGAAACCTGTCTGCGCTCTTTAACAAAATATAAATCCTTTTTTGATTTACTTAAGATCAAGCTGTTTAAATCCTTGCCTATTGGAAGGCCTTCGGTTACCAATATCGCAAAATAACCACAAAGCGATTACTAATATAAGAACTTACATTCAATGGTAAATAACTGAAAAAAACTCAGGGAGATAGCGGTGTACGACTTGTTATCACTTCAGACATACATGAATCGTATGTTAAAAATCTACAGAGTGTTAAAAATTAAACTTAAGCACAGTGACTCACCCAGATTAAACTTAATACTTATCAAACATCGGAACTTTTTCTTTGTTAAACCTCGCTGCAGTATTATAATTTACTGGGGAAAAAATGCCCAACACCAATGCCGTGTGTGGTTTGCTGCCTGATGTGTTGATTTTTTAGTTCAAAAACTGAGGAGGGATTAAACATTGTATTTCCAAAGTAATTTCGAAAGATGTGTGATCATTTTAAAAGTTACGTTTTTCTGTTTCAACCGTTCTTCCCCTCCTCCAAGGCGACTTATGTTATTAGCGAATATGTGACAACATGTTTTAACCCTTCTAAACCTGAAAATAACGGCTCTTCCACTTAGTCTGAATCCAGTGTATTGGGGTTTTTTTTCGGTCACAATATTCACTTCACTGTTCTGCTCCAACTATGATCAAGAAATTTCTATTAAGTTAAAAATGATAAAAAGAACACTTACCAAAGAGATTGGTTTTTAAATGATATGCTTCCGAAGACACCCTCCAGTATTTCATGTGTTTACACTTCTGTTAGGTTGTCAAGACTTCACCAGCAAGTTGAAGCCCAAGTAAATTTAAAATGGAAGTTAATCAATCTCAAATCCAAACAAGATCTAAGTCATAAAAATTAAAGTAAGCATATGCCTAAACCACAATGCGTCTGCAAGCTGTCTAAACAGTGTTCCTCTTCAGTTTGAAGACAAACAAACCTTAAATCAGCCTTTTTATCCTTCTCACAAAACATCGATCAAACGAATAAAAACTCTGATCGTTAGTCAGAACTACTACGTCAGCCCGCATGTTCCATAAGTTGGACGTCAGCGGTCATCCAAGTAGCACTTAAATGAACATGAGACCAACCGTAACCTGCTATTTCCCAGGGCTTGGGGGTTGGGGCTTTTGGAGACCAAAAAGAAAAACAAAACAAAAAATACGAGAAATTGTCTTTTGTTTCACATTGGCACAGATCTCAAAATTCAGGTTGTAAGATTAGGTGATATATTTCAATGTAATAGATGCGTTCAGAGTATCGCATTACACTAAAATAAAACCTTGCACTTATTTCTCAAATAGCATGAAAGCATACTATTTGAAAAATACAGCATCCATATCTATTTTATTTTTGTGCTTTCATTTTCAAAGGTTCTGATCTACGCAACCCAGGGAGCTTCATTGAAATAATTTGCTCCCCTAAAACAGGGCACCAGCTCAACGTTTCGGGGAGTCGAAAGGTCAAATGGTGTCACTTCAACAGCAGTCAGTGACAGGAATCTGTTTAATGTTGATGGGGAAGATTTGAAATTATAGAGAAGTGAAAAATATTGTGGACCAAAGTGCATTCGAAACCACCCCAGCTATCCTTACTATCTTCTTAACTAGATCATTTTGGAGGTATATCTTCTACTTGAGGCAATGACATTTGATTGGGTTGAATGTTGTCGTGCTGTGGAAGCCTCAACTTTATACGTAATTGGTATTAGGTGCCTAACTATAGGCATTCCGGAAAAAGGATAGTGAAAGAAATGGTTGAAAATGGATCTGGTCAAGAACTAACGCAGACAGCTCAGGTGGGTTAGCATTTGGCCATGGTATTTGTAGGCACTCCTTGGAATCCAGTTAAGTACACACATATTTTTCACTTATTTTCAAAGCCATTTAACAACATGACAAATTTGATTAAAAAACACGAATGACTAAGACGACTGATGATGAAATCTTTTATTGCATTAACGGAAATTTTAATAAAATTTTGTTCTCTTTCCAGGCTCGTAAATTTTACACTTTATAAGCGTATCTTAGGCTGGATATTTACTACACGAAGTGTTCAAAAGCCAGTGCTTTCGATAACCAACTTATCCCGCTTCTGAAACATACCAATATTTCCATGGGTACCAAGGCAGAATTCATCAGCCTCATTTTCATACCTGCTATTACCTAGCAGCCTTAAAATGGGTCCTGACAAGACCATACAAGCCCTTGATAGAATGCTGGTCCCGGTAACATAAAATTAATACTTAAAAAGAGCATTAAACCATATTGAATGAAAAAAATCACAAACTAGGTGATCAAAGACAAGGTAGAGAACACACCAGCTCTACCACCACAGCACAGTAGAAAATCCATTGGCTTGGCCATCTTACGGAGATGTGTTTAGCTTACTGGAGCCTCGTGCATACAATGCCAGGTACTCTGCCTGAAAAGCCAGACAAAGACAAAGGGATCGGAGAATTTTCTCCGTGTTAGGTAATCTAAAAGCCAGTGAACTGTAATTCCTCTAGGGCTCTTCCCTGTCGGTTAAACAATTGTTGAATATCCTAGCAATTCCCATCAGTACAATGTATCAGGGAAACTAAACTAAACATTCCCATCATCCACTTGAAAATCTACATTTCAAAACTATACTTTACTATTATAAATCTATAAGTTCCTTGGATAACGAATAGGCCTGTGGTAGCATGTCTGGCTGAGGGACCTTGCCTTCTCTTACGTCTGCTGCACGTTGAATTACGTCAAAGTATAGTACCTCATTCATCATTAGGTATTGTTACATCAAAAAAATGACAATCAATAATAGTCATTTTCTTTTAATGAAAAAACCCATTGTTGAATAGGGTATTTCAACTTTCTCAGGATCTCAATCGAATAATTAAGATGAAAAGTTTCCAAACATGGGTGGGGTTGAGTGGGATTCAAGATATTCCGTAAATATCAAATTGTTTTGATTAAGAGATGTCATAAAATCCCAAACCCTTTTAAATAAATTTGAAACAGGTTACTTCTTCCTACACTTTGTTAGCCAAAACAGAAAAAACAACTGAGTTTGGATAAACTTCATTTTTTAATACAGTAAAAGGTGAAAATGAACTTCTAGAGCTCCTTGCTCCCTATATTTGTTGTCAATACACGTCTTAATCAAAACGTCAGAGGTCGGAACGTCCTTTTGTCCGTTCCTTGGTACGGATGGAAAGATGCCAGGTGAGATTTAAGTACAAATGATAATTGCTACGAAGTCCTATATCTTTACAAAGAATTTTTACTTAACTATCACTTGTTGTGTTTTTAACAGGGCCAATGCCAGGTTGTTAGAGGGCAGGTAATAGGAAGCAAGAAAAAGGTTGAAAGAGCACAAGAATGGAAGATTAAATTAGGGTCAAAATGACCGTAAGCTGGACCAGAATTTGCTCCACTTTATGCTAGTATTAAACAGTTCCACATTAGACACACAATGCCTGGGGTTAAATGGGCCCTAGTAACTTAGTGTATTAAAAGTTTCATTATACCGAGCTGAATTTATAACTTTAAAACAGTTATGTTCCTTATATGACCCTTGCCTGGCTTGGTGAATAAGAACATTCTTTTGATTTGATATTTTACTGAAAATGGATTAGCATTCTGAGTGTGATATTACTTTGTTGTTGACCATGAATCAATATCAGACCTTGTTATAAGAAATTGCTTTCCTCAGATAATTTTTAACACTTGTTTTCAAAGTTTACAATGGGCCTTTCCCTCTGTAAATTAAACCCTAAGAAAGTACAGGAAATAATTGTATATTTTTTTAAAAATCGCAATGAGTTTTAAGTAATCCTGTTAGTATAAGATGGTTGAATTGCAAACAAAGGGGTATTGAAAGCACAGCTAATATAGGACACAAATTCAGTTAATTAACATATTATTTATGGGCATGTAAAGAATATGAATATATGCATGCGTGAGCTGGTTTCTATGAGACATAATTTAATAAAGAGTAGGGAACAAAGAAGGGTTGATATAGCCATAACAATTAGCTTTTTAACTATTCATATCAAGAATTATTGTATGTTTTGTTGCTGGTTGCTAATTATCTCTGTGGTTTGAAGATAAAAAATTCATGTTGAAAGCATGTGATTGAAAAGCACTTTTAAATTTGCTCTAAGCCCAGAGATTGCATAAATTACACTGGCCTGCGGAGTTTTAAGAGTCAAGCATGTGACAGCTGGTTCTAGGGTAGTTTGCTATGCAGAATCCAAAAATCATACTCAATTTGTCAATCAGGTAAAGTTTTTGAGATAACAAGGTTGTAAAAGAATTGTTATTAACACCCTTCGGTGGTATTTATTACATTACATTTAAAAAAAAACCAATCATGGATGTAGGGTCTTTTTAGTAATTTTCTGCTGTGCTGAGTAGTCACAACCTCTCCTTTCAAACACCATCAGTAGACCGCAAAAACATTCACATCACACCGGACTTGGTAGCGTTTTTCCATGACACGAATGTCTTGGTAAAAACGCTGTCCCTGTTCCTCATTTAAGTCTTCACAGTTTTGAGGGAAATGGTCTAAGTGGGACCGTAGAAAATGTATTTTGACTGACATGCGAGGCCCTAGTTTTTGAAAGTTCTTCAGGAATTCGTTAACTTCCTTTTCGTATTCTGCACTCCGATTGTTTCCAAGAAAGATTGTAATTACTGACGTAAGCGACAGCCAAGTAGACAACTCAGCTGCGCTTAGCGCATCATCGAACACTGAGTCCTTCATGAGTTCCCGTATCTGAGGCCCATCAAAAATCCCAGCCTTAAGTTTTTCAAAGTTTATCCGAGGAAACTTCTGCAGCACGAGTCGATGATAGGTTTCCATTCGGTAGCAACATATTCCAACCCCATTGATTTCATTAAATCGGCAATGTTGTTACAGTAAACCAATGACGAGTCTCTCGGGGTTGTGAAGAAATGTCTAACTTCTCTTTCAGGCTCTTGATACCAGTAGAATCTTGTTCCAGGTGCCAGCAAATTGTTCTCACGAAGATGAGACCCAGAAGCTGTGCTAATTCCTTTGAAAGGTTTAGGTCTCGTATCAGGTCATGGAGATCTGCTTGTGTTAGAGCTACTGATATATGCTATCAGATTCCGCTTCAGAGCTAGATCCCATTGCAATATCTGGCTCGGGAATAGGTAGGTTTGGACCACAGGGGACTGGTCTTATGACAGACGGAACATCAGTGTACTGAACACAATGTTTGTTCTTGCGATTGACTCCCCAAAGATTAGTCATGCAAAAATAGCAGAATGTCACATGATCTGTACCCTCTCTCGACACCATAGGAACAGCGAATGGCATATTTTTCCTATTGTTATTTCTTCAAACACGCATGTTCTCAACACATGTTTTGCAGTTAACATGGGGTACAAATGGCTTGTCCTGGTCTTCAAGCTTAACTAAGTAACTTAATTAAGTAAGCGTGATATATCTTCACAAAATCAGTTAATTTTGCAATACGACCAGGAGGAATCACATCACCACATATATAACAGACATATATAATAGAACCTGTCAGGATAGTATATACATTTCCGATCCATTCTTTCTTGATCTAAAATACCAAATAGAAACACTAAATCTGTTCCTTGTGATTTCAAGTCACAATGACAGGAGTTCAGCTCTGCCAAACAACAAATGACCATCCAGGTGCAAATAGAAAAAGTTTCAGCTTTAGTTTCCTAAAGTTAAAGACACTGCAGTTTCGGTTTCAGACTGAGGCTGCTGCAGTTTCATTTTCTATATATTGATTGGGGCAGCCCTGTTTTTCTTGAACCGAGTAATATTCAAGGGTCAAAATATGCGCTAATCGTATCTCAAAAACTTGACCTGACAAAAGAAAATGGAAGGTATTTTTGAATTCATCGCACCAAAAATTACACAAATCAATTGAAAAACCTTCTACCTTTGAAAAAGTTTTTAAACGCAGGCCAGTGTTAGCTGTATCTTTGTGTGTTAAATTAGATGGATTAACAGAATAAACAACAATTTCAGAATTAGTGCCTATCTCGTATAAGAAATTACTTTGTGAAAGAGAGTTAAAAGTAAGGCAGTTTGTCGTAAGTATCTTGCAAATCAGTTTGTCGTAAGTATCTTGCAAATCAGTTTGTCGTAAGTGTTTTATATCTATATCCTTTGCCTAAGAATACATGCCATAGCTCATTTCATTTAAAATACCCCAGTTCGTTCATTAAAGGTTTGCAGTAGTTTCATTTCCTGATTGTTATAAAATCGTGTCGTGGCAATGTCCAATCCATTTCTGGATAGCGCTCTTTGGATTCTCTAGCTGTCTACAGTTGATATGAAGATTCCTAAACCTGAGGATATCTCACTACATGCAGATTCTTATATGTTCACTAACTTTTCAATCGTTGAAAANAAAAGTAAGGCAGTTTGTCGTAAGTATCTTGCAAATCAGTTTGTCGTAAGTATCTTGCAAATCAGTTTGTCGTAAGTATCTTCCAAATTAGTTTGTCGTAAGTATCTTGCAAATCAGTTTGTCGTAAGTGTTTTATATCTATATCCTTTGCCTAAGAATACATGCCATAGCTCATTTCATTTAAAATACCCCAGTTCGTTCATTGAAGGTTTGCAGTAGTTTCATTTCCTGATTGTTATAAAATCGTGTCGTGGCAATGTCCAATCCATTTCTGGATAGCGCTCTTTGGATTCTCTAGCTGTCTACAGTTGATATGAAGATTCCTAAACCTGAGGATATCTCACTACATGCAGATTCTTATATGTTCACTAACTTTTCAATCGTTGAAAATAAGTAGTATTAATTCAGAAATATCCTTCAGAATGTACAATGATCTCAGTTCTAACTTTTTTCCTCCCGAATAGGGAAGAATCACAAAGCTGTTGTTGGGGAGTACTGTGCCGGAACAATTATCTGTTTTGCCCACTTCCCAGGTCCACTCCTTTCCACCTGAAAAAAATTTACCCGAAAACGTGTATTTACTGTATTACTGTTTTTCAGGGGTATTGTATCTCTCTATTGATTATTTCATATTTTCCCCTGTTCTTGATACTTTATAGTCACTCTTTAGAGATAAAGACACCATCATAATGTTATTTTCGTAAAGGCTTTGTCTGAATAATTCGTCATTAAGCATGTCTAAAACTCATTTTATGCTTTCATTTTTGGCTGTTGGCATAACAAAAGGGGGTTAAAAATTACGGTAAGCAAAATTAGGTCGACAAATCGAGTTATTAAGAGCCAGCTCATGGCAACAGTTGAAAATACCTGGAATAGTGGAGGGAGAATTAAAGTCTTATAATTTTGTAAGGTTAAAAATAACAGATTGTAGTGAGCTACTTTAATTAACAGGCACAACATAAAATATCATGTCGATAATTATGATTTCTGATAACCTGGCATTTAGAAGCTACATAAAGTTGATTGACTAGGTGATTTATTATTTGGTTAGTTGTTGCGGCCAAAGGATTTTATATGAATTAGCTGGTAGAAAACCCTGTTTTGAAAGTTTGGGAGTTCAGGAATAGTAATTAAAATGAATTGCAGATAATTCTGGCGGTAGTAACAAAAATTAGAAATATTATAACCTTCTATTCTTGACTTTTCCTTTAACAGCAGTTGCTTGGCTGACAGAAGGAAAAGGTGGTCAAAAAAGGCCAACGAACAACGGGAAACATTTTTTATTCCTCCTTCTTTTGGTAGATTAAATCCAACCACATGAGCTTGTTACATGATCTGGATGAAAATAATGAAATTTTGTTAAAGCACATAGAACCAGATAAGGTGAGAAAATTACTATTGATAAATGAATTAATTACCGAGATTAATTTACTTTCTCGGAAATCTTTGGGCTGGATTTCATCGGCAAACGGTATTTGACACTCAAAGAAACCTTCTTAAAGAAAAACAACAGTCAATAGTATCTTTGTTGTGCAAAAATCTACTATAAAGAGGTATTAGTCTTCAAACAAAGAGCACTTGTTGAAGGGTGATAAATAATTCATAAGAAAAAAAGTCTCTTATGTGAGTGAAAGATGTAAACTGGATATTTCTTAGTCATTCATTACTGAAAAGGAATTGACTGTTACGTATCGATAGTAGAATCACGAAACACAAAATACAGAAACGCCCATAGTTATGTATGATCAAGGGGATGTATAAGGAGAGTCTATTCATTGCACCTACTCACTATTAGTGATAATTTTAGTGAAACTAAAGAACTGGCTTTCTGGCCATGTGACAGGCATGAAGAGAGGAGGAAGGAAGAAATTAAGCTGAAAGGAATGTCATTAAGAGGGTCGTAGCGGAACTCCAAGCAAAGATAGAGAATAAGAAGTATTGAGGAAAGAGAAGAAGGCTTACCTAAACCAATTTGCTCGGTGAACAAGGCTGAAAGGAGTTCTTGTGAAACTTTGCTGACAGTAATCCGATACTGCACATTTACATCAAACGTGCAAACACATGTTGTAAACAGCAAGTTGTATGACATGAACAAGGTTACAGATGTTCTAATGAAATCCATGACAGAATATTAGTTAACAGCAATGTTCTCATCTACAGATAAGGCTTTTTTGGTGAATGGTCTGACTGTGTTTAAAAAAGTGTGTTGTGCCAGAATACAGGAAAACTAGGTGAAAGACCTACTCCAAACACAATAATTATGTTTGATGATGGAATATATTATAGATCTGAAAAATATCTNGAAATTAGATTTCCAGTTTTAAGAGGGTTTCATTTTTCTCCCAGGCTTTATTTTATACTATAAGCATACAGACAACCTGTATGATTATTTGAATAAATACTAAGACATTTTACATAGAACTTGCTTTTCCTCCAAAGTGGCACATATTTACATTTTATATTTACATATTTACTCTTTTTATGATCTTTATGTAAAAGAATTCCCCGAGTAATTGAAAATGGTGTGTTGCTAGACAAGAAAACATGCACCAATTTAATGTTCTCTCACTGTTCCTTTATGCAGACATCTGTTATTTTGCTTATATTCTTGCAAAAGGAAACAAAGTTCTTGTGAAACTTTGCTGACAGTAATCCGATACTGCACATTTACATCAAACGTGCAAACACATGTTGTAAACAGCAAGTTGTATGACATGAACAAGGTTACAGATGTTCTAATGAAATCCATGACAGAATATTAGTTAACAGCAATGTTCTCATCTACAGATAAGGCTTTTTTGGTGAATGGTCTGACTGTGTTTAAAAAAGTGTGTTGTGCCAGAATACAGGAAAACTAGGTGAAAGACCTACTCCAAACACAATAATTATGTTTGATGATGGAATATATTATAGATCTGAAAAATATCTAGAATTAAGGTACAAGTATTGCTTTCAGTTGCTTTACGAAATGATTTAGCCCCCAAATACTAAATTTTTTATGGTGCATATTTCGAAAATGAGATGAGGAAATGTGTAACTGTTTCAGTTTGCTGTGGATCTTCGGCCAAGGGTTCATCACTTCCTAAATACCTCACTGTACTTCACTTCAAAGTGGAACTATTTTATTTTAGTTGGAGTAAGATACAAACCTGTCATGGTCAAGTTTTTGATGCCAGTTTTCCTTTGAATCGACTCCCAACAATTCACTTTCTGTCGATGTGCTACTTTGAAAGTAACTAAATTATATTAGTCCCTATTTTTATTTTAAAAGCCACTGACAAAACACCTGTACAGAAAAGTAAGATGCAAGAAAAACACATTAAAAAATTGATGATGAAGAAAAGATTTCTTGAAAAATAGCGAGAATGAATGAAAAACATTGGTACTAGTTGGTTTTTTCGAAGGCGTCCGACATCTAAATATAATGTCTACGGCCATATAATAGGGTGTAATATCTTGTTCCCAAAAGAAAATAATTTAAGCCATAAAGTCATTTTTAATTAAAGATTCGAATTCAATTCGCATCAACCATTCAGCCATGAATATGTTGTAGCCCACTAGATTAATTCTACTACTTAATCACTGCACTATCAAAATCTATACCACTCTTGTTCAAGTATTAATGCTGTCTCGCGGGATAAGTATCGCACCAGTGTAAGGCTATTTTTATTTTTTTGATATTCTTGACCACCCAAAACATTTATGCACTTGACAAGTAGTGGGTTAAATGAGTGACAGTAATAGTTATATTATGATTCCTCCTAAGTTTGTTCTTTATTACAAAAATTGGTCAGTTGAGGAAAGAACGCTTTTCCGGTTGCATTCGAAACCAAACCTACCAATTAATTGAATTCTAAAATTTTCAAATATTGCACTCTCTTGCACCTCCAAGACTTGTACCTCCAAGACTTGTACCTCCAAGACTTGTACCTCCAAGACTTGTACCTCCAAGACTTGTACCTCTTAAAGACTTGTACCTCCAAGACTTGTACCTCCAAGACTTGTACCTCCAAGATTTGTACCTCTTCAAGACTTGAACCTGTTATAGAATGTCATTGAATTGTCACCAAACCCTTAAGAAGTACAAATTTGGTATATATTTGCTTATTTAGGGTAAAGAATTATTTGTAGTAATTATCTTTCTATATTACAATGTGTTGCGTAAATGATTAATGGAGTGAACTAAAAATCCAGACTCGTTTGTTGGTAGGAATTCGAATATCCCTGAGACACATTGTTTACTTGACTTCGCTGTTTGTCAATAACAGAAGCAGCAAACTCGATTATTAGAAAACTGCGAACTAATCCAAGATTCAGAAAAGATATTAATAAAATATCAATTAGAAGTTTTCCTATTTCTTATATATGTGCCACAATGAAGAACCCTCTTTGATACTGTCACACGATTATAGAAGACAAAACGCTCTTTTACTTCCAACTCTTACATTTTATTAGAGTTCCGTTATGTTCCTAAAAATAGCGATACACTTACTTCCTTAAATTAAGAATAACAAAGCCAGCACTTAACGAAGGAAATACTTAACAATAACATTCATCAGTTTTATCAATTGGAGGTACTATTGTTGGTCTAGGGTTACAGGATTTAAACACTCAACACGTTGTTGAGGTTCTTCCTCAAAGTGGATCCTCAGTCCTCTTTAAGTATTTTCCATTCACTTCCATAAAATTTTCTTCCAGCAAAGAGGAAATGGCTTGTTGCTTGGCGCTGAATGTGGGTTTTTCACCCATGCATCACTAAATGGTGTGCAATCACTCGATAATATAATAATAATAATAATTATAATAATAATAATAATAATAATAATAATAATAATAATAATAATAATAACAACCGCTTGAGCAATGTGCCTTTCCTCACTGGTTGTGAGGCGCCACTTGCAAGGTTGAAGTGATGTTTCCATTTTTATTTGGTTATTTTATCTCACTCTTGTGGCTACAGTACATGTGCCTGCATTCAACTTTCCTGGCTTGTTGTTGGGCGCTGAATGTTGGTTTTTCACCCATCCATCACTAGATGGTGTGTAACCACTCGATAATAATAATAATAATAATAATAAGATAATAATAATAAAAGCAGCAAAGAAAAAAGTGATAGTGAGAGACAGACGAAGAGAAAGACAAACACAGACATATACAATATATGTTGTACCAGACAAAACACATAGCATATAAGCGAACCTTTCTTAAATACTGCGCAAAATTGTCAAACAGACGGAGTACCACGTTTGACGAAAATTATGTTTTTTAGTTAATTTAGTAGGTGTGGAACAATGACATTTATTTGAATGTTAACCAGTCAGTGCTTGTAAACACGTTCGTTGTACAGCAAAGAAAATATAATTTTGCAAGTGTCAACTGTGAATCTATTGCCTTTTGTGTTGTTGTTTACTGTACACTGTGGCTCTTTTCTTGAGAGGGCAAAATTCAATTGTCATTTGAATGCAAGCACATCTTTGTGATTCCTCAACTTGCATCCTTCGTCAAGTCGTAATAATTGGAAGCAAAAAGCTGACGTAAGCTTCCGATTAACGTTTTTCTTCATAATGTAAAATGCACTGTAATTGTTTGCCTTTGGGGTTGCTAATAGATATCATTGGGTATTCCTGTTGCATTTACGGTACAAATGTTATCAGGTAAATGTCTAAGAAAGAAATGGTACTTAAGACACGCTTTCAACTTTACTTTTAAAAAAGAATCACCAATTGGATTTTTGTTGGTTTTTTGTTGGTGTTACGAAAGCAACTTTCCATCATTCGAGCCTGTGCTGTCTCAAACAAATAGTTTCTTCACAAGTTGAAAATATCTAAGGTTGATTGCAGTAGCATCTCCTTTTATGGAAAAGCAAAACTACTGGATGATTTAAATTTCATATTCTTTGAACAAAGAAATCAATATTTTTTCTGTCAACGACGTAACGTCCATTTGCACATATAATTTGGTAACTTTATGAATAATTTAGAAGTAGGTTGTTTGTTATAGGATAAGCTCTAATAGAAAACTGGTATGGCCGTGACTCTAAAAGGCATGTTTATTTCAAAATTCGGTATAAATGCGTAAAAATGGACTAACAAGGTGTGGCTATCTGGTAAATAACGAGTTGTGGCTGATTCTTATCGTTTTAATGTCAATAACACGATGTCTGTGTACGTCTGTTTATTTTAATCTGAGGATTGTTGGCAAACAAAACAGGTACAATTTAATGACGGATATTTTTATTGACATAAAAATAAAGGAAAACGACGTAATTTCAAAGATTTTTAATTACTACCTTAAAACCTTTGACCCTCAACTGGATAATAAGAAAAATGAACTTAATCATAACTGTCTTATCGCATTGAGAGGCAACAATATGGTATTTCAGCGGAAAAGAGTTCAGGAATGGTATTATGACTTTTTATCCTTTGACATATAACCACTAATAATAAGTAAGACAAATCCGCTTATGGTAAATTTAGTGACCTCAAACAGTTATGTCAGATGCCTATCAGACATCTGGTTAACTAAAAGCAGCTCAGGGAAGATACCACGATAGAAAAGTTTGGGAAGTAATGGAGTCACACAACGCCCTTTCAAATGTCTAAATGATTTCTTAAGTGAATTAAAAAGACAGAAAATTTGTTCTTTGTTTACCAGATATTCATGAAACTCCAATGGAAATCATCTTTCACAAAAATAAAAAATTCACTAGTATTTAGGACGTTTTATTATTTGTACAGACCATTGAACTGTTAAAGAAAACTGTGGTTAAAAATGAGTACCGCAACAAAGCCGTTACCTCTTTCTTATCTTGATCTATACATAAACTCCACGTCGATTATGTCAGAATACGATAACAACTCTTTGAAAATAGCATCCACAAAGATGACCTTAATAAGATTCCATATCAGAAGAAAGGCGAGAGTCATTGTGTGCAAAGCAAAGCCTTTGTTGACTATGACCGCCTGCTATTTTCTCAGGGACGTTATTAATAACAGGCAACTGAACTGTTATTTCTATTTCTATACTAGAACGGCGGTGCCCATTCAAAAAAGAAACTCTGATTGAGAATGAAGCACAAATGATACATAAAATTATAAAATCTGAGCTCAGTTAGCATTCCAAAAAGGAAAAGCGACGGAATTTCAACAAAAGGATCACGAGTGTTCAAAATAATATATTTTCCCAACTGAGGTCCTTCACACGCTCGTCAGGTCAGAGGCTTCAAAACCAGTTAATTCTCCATGAGGCTATCAAAAGGCTTCACCAGCACCCGGCGTGAAAGGCAATGGGACGATAAATGCCTGGAGATTCTTCGAAGTTTTGCGAATAGAAATTGACTTTAATTAATACTTGCTGGATTTCAACATTATGCTCAATAGTACTCTATTTTTCACGATGTTTTGCTCCTTTACTTATTCACTTCACAGAAAATCTTCGAGGCCTTTAAATACCAGGGTGGCATCTGGCGGAGTTAAGTCTGTCTTTTAGGCCGAAAAGTCTCTTAAGCCCAAATTAGTAACCACTCTAGAGATGTCGCCTCGATAAAAGCACAGGTAGTATTATCACCTTCTCACCTCTCTCCTAATTTATGAGAGCAACGTGGGGTAGATAGTGACTGCCCTCTCTCCTTGTAATATCACTTCCATCAATTTAGGGCTCAGTTGGTGGACCGAGTGGTGTTTGCATATAGGTGAGGGTTTTGGGCATTTATTTTTAACTTTTTTTTATGACAATTTTAGCCAACAAATACCATCACCAGAATTTCTTATGATGGTCTTTCGGAAGTAAGTTCTGATAATTTTTTTTATTGTGAAATTTCTAACTTTTTACCTCTCGTCGAAACAACATGAGCAAAGTGAATAAGTCTTTTTTACTGGACTTTGTCTAGAATGTTTCTGTTATTCAGTATGACTTTTATCTTGTGAGAAAGATTTTTCCTATCCTTTTGTTAATCTTAAGTCAACCGAATGCTAAAAATGCCAAAACTATTCCTCCCTTAATATATATTTTTTATACTTTGACGTGTTCGCAACATAGAACCCAAGAAAAACAAACATTTCATTTTCCCCACCACTTCCAACTCAAGAGTCAAGACCTTGTAATTTTGCATTTATCTTTAATACTAATTTTTTACATACGTTTTCCAGTTTCACGGCCGAAATTTTCAGTACATTGAATACTAATAATATCACGGTGGTTTCCTCAGCATATCTACTGTTTATTGATATGTTGCTTTTGGGGTGAAACCCGTTTAGGGTTTTTAGTTACACTATAAAAACCAGAGATATAATTTGAATACGAATGGGTATAGTATACAGTCGTGCCTCACTCCCAACGTCACTGCAAATATATCAGGAATGGTGCCATCAAGCATAGCAGCACACTGTATATTTCATACTTATATTCAATTAGGTTGACAGATTTTTAATTTATTCTAAGTTAACGTTCTGTAAAGGACATTTCTCCACATCGTGTAAAATGCTAATTTCAAGTTGACAAAGTTCTGTGAAAATGAAGTGTAGTTTTTCATTGTTTGGCTTTTTTCTTTATCTGCCTTTTGAATATTACATCGATTGTTCCTCTACCAGGAAAAAATTCACAGTGGCTCCTCCCGAAGTTTGTTTTATTGTTGCCTTGCATGTTTTCCCTTGCGAATTCTCCAAAAGAGTTTTCCCGAAATTGATAGAAGGAATATGGTTCTATAACTCTCTCTAAGTATCTATTCTCTTTTTTCGCAAGATACTAATCGCTTTTTACCATCAGCCTTTGTAATCTGGGTTGTTATGGAGTCAAAGCCCGGAGCATTTCAGTTTCTCATTTTGTTTTTTGACTTAAGGGTTTCGTCTTTGTAAATTTCTTTCTCGATATGTTTCTGGTTCGTTTTCCCCATTGATGTTTTAATCATGAAGAAGTTGAAAAAGGTGTAGCAGTACTGGGACAAATCTATCCGTAGGAATGATAATCCACAAAGCGATACTTCTTGGGTAAACTCAGATCCTGGTTGTTCTGGTGGCTTGTCTTCACACTCTAACTTCTCCTTTCAAGTGACATATTCACAAATAAAATAAAGGGATGGCCTTATGATGCAGTCCAGTTTTAATGAAGCTTCAAAACATTGTTTACGAAATTCAAGATCGGCGGTATTGTCAATTAATTCATTTCTACAACAATCGTTGTCAACAGTCTCCTCAATGTGTTCCATCAAATGAAATAGAACAACTTTCTTGACCATTATTAAATTAACCAAAAGGACAAAGAAGTGTTCGCTCACCTTCAAGTGAAATACCTGCTACCCCATGCGAGCCAAGATATTTTCTTATGGTGTTACCACATGGAAGAACCAATAACTGTCGCATTTCTGCATTTTTTTGCGTTAGTGATCAGCTCAAGAGAATACAGGCTTTTGTTCAGAGCAGAGAGTTGGACACACGTGAATTTAAGCATTTGTCGCACGTTTGAACCAATTTCATCGAATCTAAATTGGTCTAGTGAATTCAGGACGATGTTCCTTGCCTACAGTATTGGTCAGAGGTAAAGGGTTTTTCGCGCAATTCTATTTATATGTGAATATTTTGTTACCCTGCTCGAAAATCAGTTGATTATATACCTGATGGCAATCTTGATGTGCCTTCTGTATGCTTCAACTCGAAAACCGGAATAGATTTATATAGAAAACGTAATTGTTGATAATATTCAGATGATTCTGTAAACCTTGATTTGATCTTTTTGAGATATATCAACTGTATACTCAGGTGGCAACGAGGAGCAATGCTTTACAAGGTTTTCCTAAGATTATACCAAATCTGCTACTTTAGCACCTTTTTCGATATCTAAAATATTTATTCGACAGTGATTTTTCGTCGTTCAGTATCCCTTGAGGAATTAAAAACTGTGCGAATAAAATAGGTCTGGCTTGTTAAACCGAAGATGGAAGATGAAACTGATGGAACTAGAGATTCGCCTCTCACATTTTTCCTGAGGCAATCCGGTGCCCAATGTTTCGTTTATATACAATATTCTTCAGGATCTTGCAAGTTAATAAATTGGGCAAACGTTTCCTCTTTGTTACCTTAACGTTCATTTTTACCAGAATCAGTTGGAAACCCACAGGCTGTATTTTTCCCTTTAGTATTTTTCGCTCTATAATTTGACCGTAAAGGTTTTGCAGAAAAACAGCACAGCAAGTTCCAAGCATATTCTTTGAAGAACATAACAATATCTAAAAACAAGTCCCAACTGAATAAATAAATAATTATCGTAGCTAATGATGACTCCAACAGAATTGTGTAATACGAGGGAGTTTATAGTTTCTTGTTGAACAGTTGCACTCCACGATGAGTTCCTCGTGACTGCATTATATATCACAATCAGCCTGATCGTCGCATACGAAAAATTAGATCACGTGGTCAGTTGATTTGACCATTGACTCGTAAATTCAATAAAATGTATAATTTGTTAAGACTGACGCCATTAAAACTTTCGAACCCATCAATTTGCAACTGTTCAAACAATGCATTCTACTGGGAAGTTATATAGGCCTACTCTACTCTTCGTGTAGGACGAACTTCATCCATTTAAGACTTCCGTGATCTGATGCACATTTCTAAATGCGGGCATTTTGTAAGATTCTATTATTAGTGCAACTGTCTTTCTTCCTTACGTCAATGATCTTCCTGGAACCTTGCTTCAGTTCATCAGCATTTATGCCGATGGAACTATTTTGTACTACAGTCTTTCCTAGAAGACAGCTCAAAAAGAACAAGTCAAACTTGCGTAAGATTAACTTAAGTCCGACTTTTAGGCTCTCGGATGACGGGGAAGAAGATAGCTGCTCACTTTCAATGGGTCAAAAATGCTGCTGATATCGAAAGCAGAATTCTTGTTTTTCTCAAATATTTATGGACGATCATGCTGATGTTAGCCTTAACGAGACTGCCTATCTATTTAACTTATGCTCATTGCTTAGTTTGCTTGGACTTCATTTTCTATAGATCTTTTTTCAGTTTTTTTTATATTTAAATTTTGGTACGTCTGCTTCTAAGAAGGTCAGTTCTTTGTAGTGCACTAGAGAATACCTTATCCCTGAGGCCATGTTGTGTCTATATAAATCTATCATCCGTCCTTGTAAGGAGTACTATTGTAACATATGGATAGATGCTTTCGGATATCTTCTTGAAGTTTTGATCGAGTTTAGAAACGTACTTATAACTTGATGGGTCAAAATCTTGCAGCTAATCTTCAATCTTTGTCTCAGCCTCGAAATCTGGCTTGTCTTAGTCCTTTTTGTTGGTATTTTTATGGAAAGTGTTTTGATGACCTTTCATTGTTAGTATCAGGTCAGTTTGTTGGATCTCCAAGAGCTTGTTTTTCTCACCTCTTCATTTCTATGCAGCTGTTGTTTTTATTAGTAACAAAACTTTGTATAAGTGAGATTTTCTTGCTCGTTCCCCTATATTGTAGACTCTTTGACTTCTGGCTGCTTTCCTTCCTTATATAACTTGAATGTTTTTAAGCCAAAGGTCAAACTTTATCTCTTGGCATGACTTTTCTTTTCGGTCTATAATTTTATTTAGTCGATTTATACCTTATTTGGTGCTTAATTGTAAGAAAAGCTAATTTTATGGGAAAGGGATAAAAAATCCTACAGTTTCACAGGGTTTTGTATGCAGGTTTCTCACTGATGTATTTATATACGTTTTGCGAGTATTGAGACAGTAAGGTTTTCATGAGAGGATCTCTGGTGTACAAAGTCTCGCAGCCAGTGGCAAAGGTTCTTAATGTTTTCATTTGCTCACATTTATACGCGCCAAAGCAAAAATAAGGCTGGCGACGTCTGTGAAAAAGTATTATTTGGCTCAAATTCAAAATATCATTTGTAGTACTATAGACGTGTCTAACGCCCATAAGAGGCAGCGGCTGTTTAAATGAACTCGATACAAAATATTGTTGACGGTATCATAATAACTCTGGTTAGTTTCAAAATCTGAATGACAGCATTTGAGATTTTGATATTTAGATATTATAGATTTTTAATATCATTATTTGTACAAGTGTATTCTATGTTTCATACGTTCTTACCAGTCTTAATAATACCTGAGGATAAAAAAGTTAACTTAAGAATTTGATATTACCCTTAAATAGTAAAAGAAATGAAGAGGTACCTAAAAATGACCTTCAAGAAATGTTTTTTAAAGTTGAGAGGATCTTATTCCTTTTAGGTTAAAATTGAAACTTCTCTGGAGAAGAGGTTCAGTAACACGATATTACCGGTTAAATGGGGATGAAATATGAGTAGAATAACTTTAAACAGCTATCTGTCAACTGTGAGAACTTTATGGGCTATCGGAGAAGATTATTCTACTGTACTTTTTACACCTTGTCTTATTTCCTGTTACTATCACTGGGAAATAGAGGAATAGTTCTTTAAATCTTGAAGTAAGCACAAAATATGATGAATAAGCATTATTGTTATTATTATTATTTTATTATTATTGTTTATATGCAGAATATTTATGCTGGTTAAAAGCTTCAGTTGATATCTACAAGATAAATAAATAATTGGTTATAATGTCTGACTTGCATGCACTCTACCAATAATTAAATGAAAAGGTGAGAAAAGAAAATATGACCTGAGATCTAGATTGTAGAATACAATACAGTAATTACAAGGAGTACTCAAAATACAGTATAAATTGTAAGGTGAATAGTAAAATGATCAAAAGATTTAGGAAACGTCAGGAAAAAATATCTTTGTTTTATAAAGTATAGTACAACTTTCAACCCTTCCGACCAAAAAATTATCTGGTGGGTACTTAATAACACATATGAACACCTCTTTCTCGTAATCAACTTATACATTGTTAATGAAAGAAATGCGAGAACCAATCTTGGGTACATTAATTTCTAAGAACAGGTCAAAGTGGATTAACCGAGGTGTATCGTATCAATCTGTTCGTATATCTTTTACTTTGAAGATACTTTGAGAATAGAGCTAGAACAAAATGAAGTAAAACGAACATACAGTAACTAGGGTAAGTAGATAAAACCACAACACTGGTCAAAAGACAAAATGAACAATTTTTAAACTGTAAAAAAATTGAATTTAGAAAAATCAGTAAAAGATCGAATTTTATTTTACCATCAAGAAAGCGAAAGCAACAAGACAAGAGCTGACAAGCAGTTAACGACGGAAAATACTTCTTGAATAGAGAGAAATGGAAGCTCTGAAAACAAGAGGATAAATTCAAAGGTTGTGTTGTCATCATCACAATTGTATCAAGATTAATTGGTTCTTCAACTATGACCACGAACAGAAACCATTTGGAAAATCAATGCGAAGGAAGAATCTGGATACATTATGATGATGATAAAAATTAAACGACTAGTGGTACTTAAATAACTTAAATAACTCAAGTAAAATCATATTCATTTTGATCGATAGCTATTTCAAAACAAACGTGACTTTAGTTTTCTTATTTTTGCGTCTTGGTCTAGAACAGTGCCAGCGAAATAGCTATCGATCCAAATAAACGTCATTTCAAATGACGATGACAATGATCACACAGATGATGTTGATCGTGTCTGTGTATGAAAGGACAGTAGCCATGGAAACCCTGTAAAGTCACCAAGTCATTCACATTTTTAAAAGTTGGATTGAGGGACATTTATATTAATACAAAAAATGTCCCAGTATATTAAGGTCATAAAATTTTCTTCGACAAAACCGCGCCTAAGCACTTACTCTATACCGTCATGACAGAAAAAGAATAAACGTAAGTCACAAACGACTGATAAAACTAGACGACGATATTGAGTAGGAGCAAAAACGTGGCTGACAGCATAAGGGCTCACGGAGGAGCTCTTTGTCTCGAAGCTCCCAATGACAAATCTTTGTAATTTGTCTCGTGAGAGGGAGAAAAAAGAATAAAAAGTTTAAAGAATTCACAAGTCAAGAAACTATAAGAAACTGTTGAATTTGAAATGTCTTTCATTAAAACCTCTTGATGTCAAATCTAGATAAGCGGGTAGTGCAGATCAAAGTGCTGCCCGTTTTTGTTCATCAGACTTTTATGTAATGGCTGTTTTTTGTTTGTTTTTGCGCTCTTTTGATGAATATTGTATTGTTGTAATCCAGGTTTTGCGTAAAAAGTGCTTTTCTCACCTGTAACAAACAGGAGTTTAGGAAGGTGTTTGCGAAGTAGGGAAACAATATAATTAGGGCATGATAAACAAACTTTTAAAAAGGAAAAGATTGTGGTCATTAAAAGTGCTTTCGGAAGATTGTTATTCCCCCCACTAATAAATTTGTCTCTTCCTGAGAGATACCAAAGGTATTTACCTCAGATTCAGGTCTTAGGTTTATCCGAGTTTCTCTTGTTAATGTTTGCGGATAAGAAAGTACCCGGAACGTATTCTCTTTGGTATTGGGATTTTCCAAAAGATCATCCTCAAATGATCTGGTATTTAGCTGGATTACAACTCTTTGAAAATCTCGATTTCCAACTAGAGTTGACATAAGACTTCTGCATTAAGGATTTTTGTGGGATTTCATTTCTATTTCAATTGCTTTACTTTTACCTTTACTTCCATCTTTAAACTTTATTGTCACCGTTACGACTCAGTCAGTACTCACAGCGATGTCAAACCAGATCTGAGCGTCTGAAAGCTTACTTATTAGAGATCTGAGTCGTAATGCAGTAGTTTAGCCTAACTGCCGTTGAGACATTTTAGAAGATAAACAAAACACTGGGCTGTCGATAAGTGTTAGGTCAAATCCAATAATTTTTCACAAATAAATTTGAACAAGAGATTTACTGACTAATAATCTGTCAATGAATAAAGATTTTATTGATCATGTACTTTTTCATAAGAACTGATTCTGTGTTTGTCCACTTAACTATTATGTAAGTTCGAAAAAGGGACGATCGCTGTTATTTGGAATGGTGTTAATTTATTAATTGTGCAGGTTTGACTTCATCATTTTGAACTCCATCCTGTGAAGGAAAACAATCAATTAATATGATCAAACCTGTATCCAGGGTGAAAAATAAATTTCAACAGTCGTGTAAAAGCACCGTCTGTTTACTTTGCTTTAAAAGGAGTTTACAAATATAATGTATCCCTTTCCTTCCTAGCTGGGATGGAGTAGAAATTTGTCTTATTTTTAGTATTTCTCGTATTGTGTGAAAGATTTAAGTGTCACAAAGGTTACCCTAGAAAAAATCCACTTACGCACCAAGTGTAACCCTCACGTGTTCTTTAACGAAAAATAAATGAAACAAAACACAGTGGAACAACACTTTGCAATAAAGTTGATAAACAAAATTGAAACTCTTAAAACCTAAATAATTCCGACTATATTAAGAATGCAATAATAAAGAATGTAGAAATAGGTAAACGAAACGGTACTCAAATTCTCATGTAAATCATGTTCTCAATCGCAAAGAAGGTTTCCTTGAAAGTTCATTCGTAGGTAATTGCTCAACGAGTCCCTTTGTGTTGGTGTGGTGGTGAAGAAAGACAACCTTTTTCTTTTTAGGATAAGATAATGGAACGAACCAGATTCTCAAGTCTTCACAAATTCAAACGTTTTTCCAGCTTGTAATTTGTTAGCTCCCTCAATTTTTTTGGTGTTCTTTTCCTTGGTTTTTTCGATCCATCTCCTTTTCAATCTTGGCTTTTCATCGTTATCTCCCCAAAACTCTCTATGACTTTTGTTTGAAGACACCCACTATTGTTTGGGACCAGTGACATATATTTGCACCTTTACACTTTAGGGTAGACTTCTTTTTTGGAAAAGCCTGGAAAACCTGGCTCGCACATTGGTAGGATTACCATAAAAAGACTGCTTGATAAATGGTTTGTTTTTCGATGAGAAGTTCTTCACATCCAGCTTGTAGTGTCCAGCCCTGTGTTGCAAATACCCATAATTACTGACATATTGCCTATACATCTTTATTGGAAAGGTACAATTATTTTACATTCGGAAAATGTAATCTTCATTTACTGATGCTTCTTGGATGTAGGGATCCTGAGTGTTTTTTGCACAAACGGTCCTCACTTTGCATTGGAAAGAACGTATTAAAAACAGAAATTTTGTTGTACATAGCATATATATATATATATATATTTTTTTTTTGAATGCCACATTCTGTGTAAATATCCAATACTAAATAAATAAATAAATAAACTAAAAAATAAAAGATAAAAAAATAAATAAATAAGTTCATAATAAGTCCCGCACTCTTGCTCCTTTCACAAAAATACCATACATGATTATTTGCAATGGTATTAGTTTCTTTAGAATGACTCTGGTTATGGAACTTTAATCAAACAATGAAAGAAATACTTTCATTGAAACTTGCATCTACAAAATTAATGCTCTGGTTCCTCTTCTGAAAGATTTCAAATGTAATGACACATGTAAGCTATCAATTTTTTTCTGAAAAGTCAAACAGAGCTTATTTTATAACTGTGCATTGTGATGAAGTCAAGCAAATCTACATTGCTGTCAAGGGAGACCCTGTGAAAAGTACATTTGAATAAATTTCATGAGTTCTATGGAAAAGAAAGTGATCTTAAAACAGTGAAAACTGAATTGGCAAAAGCAAAGGAGAGGAAAGTGCTACTGAAAACTTGAAAAAGCAGTTTAAAATTCCAACCTATTAAATGTTCTTTTCTCAAATAGCTCAGTTTAGTGAAAGGTTTATTGTCATGGATCCACTTTGGGCGTTTGTTGCATTTCATCGCTTCATTACAACAAAATTGTTGTATTCTGTGTGGCATTAAGACAAAAAAGTTCCCGTCTATGTTTTCCTTTGGCTTTGAAAAATAAAAGTATTCTATAGAGTTTTGAGGAAAAGTTTAAGATATCATCTTGATGTAATCATTGCTTAAAGTCATTTCATTGGTCTAGTCTGGTGATGAGCGACTGCATCTAAAATGTGGTTTATAATAGTGTCCCCCAATTATTTGTTTTGCGAAGAACATAGGTCAAATTATCACAATCTGAAACCCAAATAAACGCAATATACATAATAATAAATGCATAAGTACTTGACGTAATATAATACTTTGAATTCAAAATTATTTATATTTTTTTTAAACTTAGGGCAAACAGATAAAGAAAGAATGCAATTTCTTTCAAGCTCTTCTCAAGTATGTTTGCTGCATTCGTAAAATTAACGAAACACTGGTTCACAAAACTACTGTATGGTACTTAAAATCTTACAAAAATAAACTTTTATGTTCTCTGATCTGCATTCAATATTGCTTTTCCAAGTAAAGTTGATTCGATTATTTATTTCTTTTAAGTCAAAAAAACAAAATTTTAAGGGTATTGATGTGACTCAGTTCAAGCAAATTGTTCTTGGAAATGACTGGTATCATTGTTTAAAGTAGAAAGAGAAAGAATGCAAAGAATAAATTTAATTAAGGAACTGATCGTCTTTTCAATGAATAACAGCAATTTAATCATAAACACTGGCGTTACCTTGAATAAGATTCCAATGTGTTGACCTTACCAGCAATTAAATTTGATCGCCTTCAACTTCGACAGCTTGTTTATTAAGGGTTTTGAGCGAGGTACTTACGTTCAGGGTCATCCCCAGAAACAGTGGCAAGGGATAATTTCATCGGGATCTCAAGAAGGCTAGAAGGGGAACATGAAATCTTTTTTGTATCCAATATTTTAAAATTTGTGTATCTTTACAAGACTTTACAAGGAAAACTGTAATGTCTAATAGTTGGCAAAACATCTTGCCCACGTAACCTTTCTATGCATATTCTTATATTTTTCTTGACCTTTATGTTTCTTTTAGATTGGGAGAGATAACACAAGCCATCTTTCACGGTGGGCTATGGTTTCTCTCAACTGGCCTACTTACATTTCTTATAGCTGTACTAGATTGTTAAATTATTACAGCAATTTTCTAGCTGTTTTTTCTTTAGAAAAAGCACTACCTCTATGTTTTTCCTTTTGTTTTTCGTGGCTTTTGTTTAATTATAAGAATTGTGGGAAACTATATATGTTATTGTTTCAGGGGCATCTTAATACTTATTTTTATACATACATATATATATATATATATATGCAATAAGAGATTTTTTTTATCAATTAACTAGCAGAGGTACAATAAAAGGTCACAAACAAAATAATTCCAGATTTTGCTACATCACAAGATAATTCCTTGTTATGAGATATTGGGAAGAAATTCAAAACAGAGTACTTTTTTATGTATACATTGGCCTTAGAACAACCAGAGACAATGATGACTACTAACTCCATTTAGAGTTTCTCACATCATTTGTACTTCACTCTACTGATTTTGACACAAATTGTACCTAAATTATGAACCTTTTTGGTTAACCAGAATAAATGATATGCACTTGAACTTCAAAACTTTCCACAAAAAAAGTGAAGAAAGGACAGAAAGTAACATTCTTGAAACTATAAATTTCTGTGTTTTAGCTCATATGGTGAATTGATATGCCGCAACTGCTTCATTTTGCTCCTGTTAAATATCGAGTAATAATAATGGATATTTTATATATAGCAATATCATAATATAAACAGAAAGCCCCTCGAATTCTCAAGCTTCAAAAGGTGACACATATCTCTCTCATTCCACTAATGATCATGCCATAATCATAATTAATCATCTGCGATAATTTCTGGCTATTATTACTACAGTGATTTAACATAGGAAGTGTAAACAAGATGTAAAAAACTCTTGTTACAATATGCAGCAAATGACGACCTATCCGAATACACAAATGGAAGGAAATAAATTCCTTGTTTGTTGTAGATGAGTTGATTACAACCAAGTTTTAGGGAGAACGTTTAAGGTAATTTCTTTTTACTTCCATTTCTTACGTAGCTAGCAGTTTAACAGTTGAATATGCCATCCTATTTTACTACTCAAGAAATACCTTGTCATTTTTGAGCTTCTGGGACGGTTCTTCTATGCTACTCTTACTATCTCTTTTCTAAAAATAAACCCTTCTTGAATATTCTCCATGTCCCTATGTTTTGGACGTGGTATATTATCGTAAAGAGTGATGTTAAGCATCGCCGTGTTTTCTATATGTTTAGCCTCTGCTATAAATTCCTCTTTTGAAATGTATCACAGGAAAGCAATTATTGATATTATCCATACTCAAGTAACTATATCATGATAACTACATGCAGTTATCCCTTTTTATTTTTGACCACAGAATGACTACAGATTCTTTTTTTGTTTCATTAAGGACTTAAAAACAGCAAAATAAATAGATAAAAACAGCAAAATAAATAGATAAACAACCCTTCCTCCCAGCCATAAAAAAGGTCTTTAAATATTTAATGGAAGATATAGTGTTCAACTGTCAAAACATTTTCCCTGTAAAATATTCGATGTGAAATTTGAAATGAAACATGCGGGTACCTGGAAGAAAAATACCCCATTTTGTCACAGCACGGTCAAGGACAAGACAATGACAAATGACTGGTGATAGCAGCAACAACAACTTTTTAAATCTTCTGAAGAAATAGTTCCTGCTTTCCAAAAGCTGGATTTCTAAGCGTTTTTTCGAAGACGGCAAACTAGGTTGTTTGCACCGTGATGTCAAAGAAAAATAATTTTATATAAACCAATACATTAAATGTATTAAAATTAGGTTTTTTAACTGAGACTAATATTTATATGCTTTATATTAATTTAAGATCATTTTTATTATACATTAAAACTTGTAGAAAGCAGTCCCCACATTTCCAATTTTTACAACCAAATTGTAATCCTTAACATTGTTATCATCAACCAGCTTTCATTTTCACCAAAGGTTTAAAATGTTTCCGAAATATTTATAATTTCTTTGTCTAACAAATACTACCGTCAATATCAATAATTAATTTGACTTAATTTGATCGATTTAGGTTTTTTTTGTTGATCATTTATCATTCCAAGGAAAAAGAACCAAAGATTCTCACTGGGGCTATAATTTCCGGCAAAACCTTCCAGTACACTGCTAGGAAAATGACACGGAACGTTCTTCAAGACCAACAGAGCTAGTCCCCTAGAAAAAACAGTAATACAGAAGATCTATTGGAAGGCCAGTATTGGCTGCATGTTCATTTGGAAATTGTTTCTTACACCTGGGGCAAGTACACATAAAATATTAAAACCAAACGTTCATTGCTGTCTACCGCACCCTTCTCTTGGCTTAACATAAAAGTGTTTTACCCCTCTGGTTGAGCTGCCAACTAAAATCTCTTTCGTGACCTCTTCTTTTAACATTAGAAAGTCCTGTACTACTTTTTCTTACCGCTTTCTTTCTGTCTCTCATCAAAGATTTTTTAGATTTGGTAAGCTATGAATGTTAATTTTCTGTGTGGATTATTTTTGAGATCTTCTCATATTTCTAGGCTCTAAATTACTGTCTTTTTTTACTCTTGCTTGCAGTTTAGAGGTTTAACGAATTGATTTCTTTTACTTGGAAACTGGTAATACCTTTCACGGGAAAACGGTGTTTTCCGATTATAAACTTTGTGTACCAATCTGTCTTTTCGATTCCCACGTATCCTTTGGTAGTGACTTTAATTCGACTTGAAGCTTACCAATAAATAGGTAGTAAGTTGAATTTATTTGATGATTTCTCAGGGAATTTTAAGGAACATTAGTTAAGTTAAAAGACAGCAGATCTTCCCTTTCCAACTGTTGTGTTATTTTATCTTGAATTAAAATCAGCAGCTGGTAGGAAGGGTAAACATCCTGTTACTCCTGCGGGATATAAATTTATGATTGTGATGTCCAACTGGTCACGCTATGTTTCCCATGTAACCTTGTTTTATTAGACATCATTATACATAGAGGGGACAACAAAAAAGTACCTGATAGAGGTACCGTGATTTACATCACATCTAACATAAAATAATAGCTTTTGATTTTGAACTTTTGTATAGGCGTTAACAACACCAATACAAAAGAACACAGCGTTGCGAACTGCGAATCATAGGCAACTCAGAGATAAATTGCAGAGTAAAGAGTCTTGGCAATGCCGAGAAGGCAGCAAAATATTAAACTTCACCTTGTAATTTTTGCACGAACAAAAAGGAAAAGTACAAGGCTCTCCGAAAAAGGATAAAATGATTCCATTATTTCACTGAAATGAATTACTGATATCCACTATTCACAGATTAATTGCATAAAAAATGCCTACTATACAAACATATTTATATTTATGAATTTATACAGCACATGAATATATAACTATGTGAGTGGATTTCTTTGATGCATATAATTTTATTATCCATGGGCTATTTACATATTGGATTTTTGACACACAAAACAAAAACTGGGCTCTCACATCAATGAGAATGAAAAATGCCTTGCTTGCTAACAAAGCTGCAGGGATCCAGTTTTCCGGCTTTGACTGTGTTATATTGCTGAAATATTATTCCTGAATTGCTATGAACATAGCACTTCCTTTCAGAAATGAAAAGGACAAATTCGTTCCACAAAAGTGTAGTTTATGACAAAGCTAAAAGCTACTAGATTTGCAGCTACTCTGTGGCACGAGACGTCTCATTTGCAATGATACCAAGAAAATTCAATTCTAATTTTTTCCTTGATCTTTCCCTTCAGGAAATCACACATAGTGTCAAGACGCTTACTCTAAATAGTTGCCCATGAAAATTTGGATACCGGTGGTGTTTTCAACTATACTCTCAATGCAGCATTAAATAATGCTGCAGAACTTATCATTCCAGTAGCACCATTAGATAGTTAAAAATCTGGTCTCTATTATGACCTCATAAAGCAAGCTTAAAAGCCACACGGAATGTAGAATATTATTTGTTGGGCAGTTTGAAGATTCAAATGCCCATAATTTCTTTTTATACAAGAAATGCCACAACCCAGCCATCACTTCATTGGGGTGATACCGGTCCCAAGCACGGAAAAATGGGAAGGGTTGGGGCAGGAAGGGCAACCGGCGGAAAACTTTGTCCCAACAAAACATGGCTGACAATTCACAGAATTCAGATGATGCTTGGGCGTCTCCCAGAAGCGACGCGCGAGGACATCGCCGTAAACTCGTGGAAAATGGACTACGGCTGTAACAAGTGAAAGATTGGAATATTAGGAGGAGAAGGGAAGCTAAGATCAGGAAACAGACACTTAGACTGGCAACACTCCTAGGCACCATGACTGGATAATCCCAGGAACTCGTCAGTTTCATGGAGAGACGTAAAGTCAACATCTTGTGTGTCCAAGAGACATTGTGGAAAGGTGCAAAAGCAAGGGAGATCGGCAATGGATTCAAACTCTATTATTTGGGCTAGGCTCAATGAATGGAGTGGGTATCATACTGGATCCGAATCTGAAGAAAGGAGTACTAGAAGTGAAAAGGAGGTCAGACAGGGCCATGAGAGTCAAAGTAGACATAGATGGTAGAATGGTTAACATCATGAGTGTATACGCCCCGCAAG
>RDPX01000112.1:889623-901021 GCA_003991215.1 Morbakka virulenta | reverse complement strand
GCAAAGGGGTAAGTCAGAATAAATATTGATTTTTTCTCATGATGTATGAGAGCTGGAATCGGTCAAAACCAGTCTGTAGGATGCACCTATACATTACATATTTGTGTTTGTATTTATTAATAACGAGACTCCGGATGTTGGTTTCATGTTTATCAAAGTCTGGCTTGTATGAACGTTTTCGTTAATAAAGACCAACCTTCTAAAATTGCAAACCAGTTGTATTTAGAATGCACTTTACTTGTCCGACATTATAAGGTGCAGATGACTTGAAAGACGTGTCTTTATTTCTGACCTCCACTACTAAGCAAAGTAATGGGAAATAAAACGGGTGGGAACCGGCCTGCATCTGTTTGGAGGTTACACTTGAACACTGCATAAGTGTTCGTGTATATATATATATATATATATATATATATATAAGATAAAACACGAAAAATGATAACTGTGATTGCAACTAATAGTTTCACGATATTTCGCTCATCAGGCCTGATGATCGAAATATCGTGAAACTATTAGTTGCAATCACAGTTCTTATTTTTCGTGTTTTATCTTATCTTATATTGCTCTGCTATATGCATTGAGCACTTTTTGATACGAATACACAACATTACACAAATATATATATATATATTTATATTTACTGGTATATATATATATATATATATATATACCAGTAAAAGCGTTGAGCACTGCTGCAGAGTACTTGACACCATTAATAGCAGAACGAGATAGTTAGCATTTGTCTGAATAATTAGCGTTTTTCACAGCGCTGGGTTTCATGGAATAGACCTAATTATGAAGTGAATAAATTTTACTAATCTAATAAACTGATGGTTGGGTCTCGCCCAAGAAACGCTCCGTTTTCGAAAAAAACCCTACATAATCTGAGAAATGTAAACTACTTATCATCATATACAATATATATTATATATATAAAGCTATCTTATCCACATGCTATACATCTAAGCTGTCAGTCCTCGTCCTTCAGATGTGAACAACTATCTGGTTGTTCACATCTTATTGAGTTCTACTGCTATGATTAGTCTTCCAAACTGAAATTACGGTATAACTGGGCGTCAAGTCTGAAATTTTTTCAAAGTAAAATCACGTTCCAGATGCTTTTAATCCATTGAAGAGGGAAATAAAGGCCACGTGGTATTTTGATCTCTCACCAAGAGTCATAAAGCAGATGGTGATCCACAAAATGCTCAATTATTTATTTTTCTGTTAAACTTTAGTCAAGATAAAGCCGATTCCTCCTTTACAAATCCTTCTTATGGTTTCAAAGTAAGTAAAAACCAGAAGAGATAAAAAAGCTCGAGTTAATCTATGTTCACAATAGGTTGTGAAGAAACATGAAAGATTTCACGACGTTAAGTCGGAGCACCTGGCGTTTAGGCACAGTTGACAGCCCGGCCAGTCATTTGGCAATTGTTAACTGCCTTTTTCGCTGTTTTATAAACAGCAAGTACATGAGTATGTGCTCCTTTCAACGTTTTTTTAAGGCAGGGTTTTTTTTCTGCGTGGATTACGTCTTTTTGCCAGGGTTTCAACAAAAATAGATTCGGCCTAGAGTTATGTCAAAGTAGCGAAATTATTTATCTAAATGATCCAGCTTCTTCAATGTAATTGGTATTTAGAAAATTGTGTATTTGTAAAATTTACTGTTTGAAACATGTTTTGCATTTAAGTTGAGTGTTTACTGGCGCAAAATCACAAAAAATAAATACTGGGTATTAATAATACAGTAAGTTTACATTATGGAATATACAGTTTAACTAGAGAAGAAAGTATTCAAATTTGTAATTTTTTGACATGGCTTTTAATCTCCCGCCTTTTCTATATTTCAATTGCTATTGTAATCATAATTCTTGAAATACTAGTAAATGTTTCCATGGTTATAGTTAGAGTATAAGAAAGAGAATACTTCTCGTATTTAGATTGCTGATGATGTTATTAATAAAGTTCTTCTATGTAGCGTCAAACATTTGCCTATCTTCATCGCAATTAGTAAGGGGTAGTAAACAGTAAAGGTATTTGGCTGCACCTTGTTAACTTTTGGATCTTTGATAAGATGCAATCAAATTAAAGGTCTTCTTCCTTATAAATTAAGTTAGAATTCTAACATGTTAATTTACCGGTAACGTATGTAAGGGTAATCGTGAAAGAACGATCGAGATGAGCACTAGAACATAATTATGATCAGTTGAGTTTAAATATAGCTAGCGAGCTGAAATGTTGTAATAAATATAGCACCCCCAGTATTACGTTGACACTAAAAGAAACAAAATAAGGGTTGCATTTTGCTTACCGTTGTCATTTCTCTTTTTTAATTCAAAATTTTGATTTCTACTGTAACCATAATGACAAAATCGGACTTCCATGATTATGGTTGCAGTGGCATTCATAAAACGAGACTTTAAAATTCCTGATTTTTATCTGATGGGATTGTCTCTTATGGAACTTAAGGCCTCTTTAGCCTCGGTTTAAAACCTTCGTGGATATGGTTTCTCAATAAAGGCACCAATAGTAGTGGCCACTCATTATCAGTCCCTTTAGTTATGAGTGTACTGTGTGCTGGGTAGTGTCTGCTGTCGCTCTGCTTAATACCACCCTATCACCATATCGTCCAGCTAGTCACCATGCTAATGATCTGCATATAGGTCATGGTTTCGGACATCTATTTCTATTCATCTTTCTTATAACAATTTAATCAAACAAATGGATCTCACTACTCGGCAGACCTTCATTGATCTGGAGGTACCAAGAACCTCTGGACCAACAACTGACTCTACATTTGGCAATGTAGACTTGAGATGATATAGGATTGTTCCACACATAATTCTCCCTCCTTAACATTTAGTAATGTTAGACGTCTTCATTTCCACATTTATTTCACGAACACTTTCCTTCATTCTGATTTTCCTCATATTCTTTAGCGTTGTGCGACAAGCCCCAGTGACTGTTGATAAAAGGTACCTTGATGCTGATGGCTTAATTTTGTTTTAACTGGACTCTATAACTAATTTTCATGATCTTGCTCTCTATGCTCGACAAGATCTTCCAGTTGTTAAGAGTGCATTAACTTGAACCTAAATATAACCTTTTGCATGTATTTTAGATTGTTTCGGACTATATGTTAGCTATTTTTCCTGTATTTACACCCTCTTCTGGTTTTCGTTCGGTCATTGGAGCAGTACCTGTCTCAACTGATAAGACTGAACAAATATGTCAACTTCTTTTTCCAATCCGTCTCTAAATGGGCATGTTGTTTCTTTGCAGTATGTTCTTTCTCAAAACGATCAGATTTTGGACAATCATCATAAACAGAGTTTCGGTTTCAAAGATTATCCATTTTTAAGCAATTTAGAGGCCTTGTTCTAGATTCGATTCCGGAAGTTGCCTTTTAAGTTGCCTGACTACACTTCACTAAAACTTTGTCTATTCTAGTCTTGTTTTCAATCTTTCTGGAAAGTTTCTTATGTTGACCCTGTCTTCAAGAATGCTGGCGATCCATCTAATATTGGCAAATATCAACCTGGTCTTATTTTTGTCACTAGTAAGGTCTTAATACAACAAATTACAAACGCATTGGCGGAATTATTGCAAAGCCTTGGACTTTTTATTGATGTTCAGTACGGAACTAGAGAAGCTAGTTCCGTGGTGAAAGTAATCCTAGAAAGTATCTATAGGTTTATGGATGTATAAAGAACGATGAGCTATAGTTCTGGATATCTTGAAAACATCTGATAAGTTGTGTAAAACTGGTTTGTTTCATAAGCTTTTTGGTTATGGTATCATTGGAAATGTCTAAGCTATCATTCAGACCTTTTTCTCACATTGTCAAATGCGTGTGACACACAATGGATTTACGTTTGATGAGTACTGCAAAATTGTTGGTATTTCCAAAGGTTCTAAATGTGGTCCATCTCTTTTCTTTCTCTACACCAATTCTTTTCCAGGTTCTTTGCTTCAATTCAATATCTATGCTGACGACATCATGGTGTACTCTGGTATTGGCTAAGAGGAATCTAAACAAGAACAAGACAAATTTGATAAAGAATTTGAATTTTCCTTCCCCATTCTTTGACAGTCTTTAAACAGTCAGAGAAGGGTAAGCAAGTGTCTGGTTTCTTTCAATGAAACAGAAACATAACAGGTGGTAATCAAAAGAAAGCAGACTCCTTATCTTCCTTTAATATTCATGGAGTATCATACCAGTGTTAATCCTGGTATACTTGGGTTTCCTCTTAACAGATGCTCGTCATTTAATTTGTCACTTTCTTCAGATCTTCCTTTGAGTTCCTTTATTTAATCTTTTGATGTCTGCTTTTAAACAGGTTGGTTCTTTGTAAAGCGTTAAGTGTCTTATAACTAAAGCGATTTTCTATTTCCATAAATCTACCATTCTTCTTATATGGTGTACTGTGGTCACGTCTACAAATATCCTCCTGCAATAACAAGAAACAGAACAGTATTCTAGTAATTACATGACCCAGCCTTGATATCGTTGTGTTGGGTAAGGGCAAAATCAGTAACTCCTCACACTGTGAACTGATCTCCTTCAAGGACATAACTGACTCTATTCTTAGAAAAATGAAAGAACATGGAGAAACAAAACAAAGTGCACTTGCTGTTGGAGTGAAACTGACAGAGATGTCAGAGCCATGCAAGTTCCAGCTGATCATTTACCTAACGACCAGCAGTATATATGTGAAACCGAAGAGGGAAACAGAAGGGTACTAAATCTTTAAGATAATTTCTGAGACATCTCATTTCACCCAGTCTAAAATGCTCGTGTTAGTGCATTGTCCACGCAACACGGCCAAGACGTTTGATAGCTCCTATGTCTTTTGGAGTTAGTGTAACCTTACAGAAAAGTTATGGCTCAAAGAGACTATTAAAACTATTTCTTCCGACTGAGTTTTTCGATTACTCTAAAAGAGGTGCTGCAATTTAGACAACCTGCAGTTGATTAAACTGAACATGCCTTTGTACAATTGGTCGGAGACAATTTCGGCCACAACTTGCGTCACACAAGGGAAGGCATCTTCCTTGGAATGGGTATAATTTTCTTGATTCGCAGCAAAGCCAACTTCAAAATATTCTGTTTCAAAGAAAAACAAAAAGCCTACATCTTGACAAAAAAAGTGTGGTGTAAAATACTTCAGTACCGAAAGACAAAAGCTGTGAGAGAAAAATGTTATCCTCCATCCTGATGAAGATATATATATATATATATATATATATATATATATATATATATATATATATTTCTCTTCTTTTGAGTGTACACTACTATCTTCTCTGGCACTGCAGCTGGTTCTTCTAATCTAATTATGAGCCAAGGTCGCATTAGTCTGGCTTTATGCAGACCTCTACATGTGCCAATGGACAGGAAAAGCACAGCATACTAGGAATAGAACTTCCAATTATTGACCTTAATCTCATTCATGAAGGGTGTATATACTCTACACTTCGATTCGTCATAGATCAAGCTGTAGATGCAAGTCCAAACTCCATGCGTCACGTTCGACCGACCACTGTGTCTGAAAGCGATGATCAACGTCAAAGCAAAACAGGTTCCAGAGGTCTGCAGTCTCGGTGATTTCCATACACTCATGAGTTTCTTTGGAAGCATTTGAAACTTTGAGGATTTCTGGTTTGGAGTTGTTCCAAGAAGTCTATGCAGCAAACAGCGTATTACACATGTCTGGTAAGACTATATTTCGGGCACTTCGAGTACACACTGGCAGAATCAGCTCTGATGACGCTACTATAGGAAACTGCAAAAGAAAATTCGTTAGCACTGTGAACTGTGGAAGCAAACAACTTCAGGATTGGCAAAAAAGAATAGAGATAAATTTCTCTCGTTGGTCAGCATAAGCAGCTCGGCAAGTGTTTACAGTGCTATGATGAAGCTAACAGGAGCTCAGATTCAATCAATCAAGGACCATATTGACTTGAAACATCTGGAAGAATTGTACAAAAAAGTCTCAACAAGACAGCTGGGTAATGAATCAATTCAAGAGATGGTGTCGCCAGTACTGTGACCTGTGGAAGCAAACAACTTGAGCATTGGCAAGAAAAAATGGAGATAAATTTCTCTCGGTGGTCAACATAAGCATTTCGGCAAGTGTGTATGGTGCTATGATGAAGCTAACAGGAGCTCAGATTCAATGAATCGAGGACCATATTGACTTGGAGATTGCAAAAAAACAGGACCTTTAAGACTGCCATTAGTTTCATTCCTGGCTAACAATAAGAAAACTGTTTTTGATTGAAGATGAAAATCTACATCCGTTGTCAACTAAGCTTGGTTATTGCAGTGAAAGACGATGTTACCTGTAATGAGCTAATCTACAATCAAGGTCACTGACCTAAAACCAGTCTTCAGCATCCCTGATAAGAGCAAGCTATTACTGCTCAGGTTGGCATCCAAGTTATGTTCACGCTCCTGGTTCCTAATGGCTGACAAATTGGCCTCGTTTTAACCAAGCTTTGTGTACGAGCTCCTGAGCCAATGGCTTTGTTCAAGAAGGTTATAATGGGAAATCCCGACAAGGCATCTTTGGGAAACGTTCTACTGCAGTCGCAGTCACACTTTCATCAGGTAAAAATGGCTCATTACATATACCTGCCATTGATGGTTATGCTTTTCTTCATCGAGTTCGATACGTGAAAGGGATAAAGTTCAAGGAAATTGCCAGCACCTACTTTACTACTTTGTCAGCCACAACCGGTAAACAACGGTGGAATTTGATGGGCATGAAGGAGCTACCAAAAAGTTATGAACATCAACGGAAAAATTTTGACTCCTTTGGTGCATTTGTGACCATTCAAGAAGATAACGAAGTGGCCTATACTTCGGAGTATTATTTGAGCTTAAAGAGAGTAAGGTCGAGTTCATCATGTTGCTCTTGAGCTGCTCCAGAGATTCACGAGTTAAAGCGATCGATTGCTCAGATGATGCAGACTGAAATTGTGAGGGAGGGAATCAGATGTGCAAATGACAAAATAATTGGTGCAGCAACTCTTGTTGTTGCTGATGATACCGGCGCAGACGTAATGTTGCTGTACCACTGGCGGGTGTGCATGAGTGGCATCTTCTTCCAAAGACGTTCAAGCAGAGCCTGGAGTACGACGAGGTCACAAACTGAGGTTAAAGACCGCAAGTGGCATTTGGTGTTTTTGCATACATGGTAGTGTTGTGATACGACTTTATCTGTTGTTGGCAAAAGGAAAGTGAGGTTGCTTAACATCATCCAAAAATCTATGTCACTGCAGGATGTCTCGAAGGTGACGAGTCCTGGCGGTAGCCACAATAATGTTGAAGCTACTTTTATTACAGGATTTAATAGGGTTTGTGGTAGAAAAATGGACCTTGATAAAAATGAGGGAAGAATTATTCCTTCGTAATTGCTTTCATATACCTTCATGGTGATTCACTGACCTTAAAATCACACTTTCAAAACTGGAATTCTAAATTATGCTGTATTTTATCCTGCAGTCTACACCTTAAATTGGTGTTCTCAGGTATGTCTCGAGTTCTAAGAGTAAAAAATCACTGTAAAATAAGTACACTATATCTACTTTAAGGTACGACAAGTCATGTTAAATCCCTAGAAATGTTACCACCAATGGCTCATTTCCATGGATTTCGTACTCATTACCAAATTATGCATAGGTTATTCCTGATGACAAATTTCAACCACTACTGGACTGAGTTAGATGAACAAAAGGAAGTATGCTGGTTTCAATAGCCACTCATATGAACATTACCTCACTTTCACTGAAAGATATTATTACATGCGAATTCAAGTCCTCAACGAAGAAACCATGCAGTGCAAAAGAATGCAGCAATTACGATCCCTCTTATTTGCCTGGTAAAACAACACCCAAGGGAGTACGTAGCTATGATCTGCGTTTATCAGAAAGGATAAGCATATTAGCTACGTTACAGTGAATTGTAGGTTTTAGTTTAAAAGAAGATGATTTGTCTCGTTAAAGATGATTTGATCTGTTTATAACATATTGGTATACCTTTGTACATCATGTGCATAAGGTCATCTCATTGGATATCACTTTTGCATAGGACGTTATATCAACTAGGCAAACGAAATGTTAAGGAAACGGTGCTATTTTACAAAATACTTTTTCTATTTACCTTCAGTATGCTATCCTATCATCCACTCATGGAAACAAGGTATCAATAAAACATTTAACATTTCTTTTGTTACTTCGGGATTCCATTCAAGATGCCAGAAAAGAAGAGAAACTAGAAGCCAGAGCCGATGAAGAAGGAGAATAGCTCGAGGATAAAACAGCAACAAAATTTTTAGTAACTTGGCGCCCAGTTGAAAACTCGCGTTGTGGGGATATTTTATATACTGTAATATCTCAAATGTCACCTTCTCTTGATTTTTAGTAACAGGCCTTTCACGACAAATTAACCGGCATAAAAAATTCTTCTCAATGATGCATAATACGTCCAAAATTTGACGCGTCATTGTTAAAAGGGCCTGGCATTGAGCTTTCTCCATAGGGTATCAATGGGACATTTTTGGGGATATATCAGCATTATAAAGAGGTGCTCTGAGCAAAGTCTTAGTTTTCAAAGTTCTTTTTCCCAAAAACAATAAATATGAGGTCCCACGCCTGGACTGTTACAGACTGGTTAGATTGGCCTGGGCGTTGGTAGTTGTAGTAGGAATTTGAAAGAAAATAAAAGAACGGTGACTGAAAGGCAACTGGTCAATACTTGGGTATTAAAAATATGCCCACTCAACGGTAATACAGTAACAAAATCCAAATAATTAAGGTTATCTTGCGCAAAACAAGTGGACTTTATCACTTCTTTGTACACACGATTTGGAGCTATCCCATTGCAATTTCTTTATTTTTTATTGCCTCAAGCAAAATAAAAATGTGGAATGTGAATTTGACGTTGCATAATCAAGACTATTAACGTAAGCCATTATTATTAGTAAAAAAAACTTGTATCAGTTAAAATACCAGGTACAAACAACATAAACATAGAACAGCCTAAAAATGTCTTTTTCCAGTGTTTAATCAGAGTCGTGCCTTTTCCTTATTTTCGACTTTGGCACACTGCTGTCTGAGCTAGAATCATAACTATCACTGGTGGACCTACGTTTTTTTCTTTTCTTTGTACGATACTTATCAGAATTCTCACGACAGCGACGATGGCTGTTTGACATTTTTGAGGAACGTCTTTTCTTACTTCTGTAAGGCTCTTCATCGGAACTTGTATTCTTCCGTCTTTCGTTGGAACGTTTAGTATACCTCTCTTCTGTACTAGTGTCATGCCTATCATATGTACCACGTTTATGTTTCTTTTTCAAATTCTGATGTGCCTCTGACGGGACTATCTCCTTTTCTAAATCCTGCTCTTCGTCAGTATTTTCATCAGTCTCTGAACCGCTTGAACATTGAACACTCTCTGCTTTCTTCAGTTTTGCTTTCTTGTCTTTCTTTTTCTTTCGTTTCTTTTCTTTCTTTTTTCTCCTTTTTTCCTTTTCGTCACTATTTATCAGGAAAAAAACAATGTTATTGATTGATCAGAAAGTAATTAATTTATTAATTGGATAACTAATTAATCATAAACTACTACTACTACTACTACTACTACTACTACTACTACTATTATTACTACTACTACTACTACTACTACTACTACTATTACTACTTCTACTATTACTACTACTACTATTACTATTACTACTACTACTACTACTACTACTATTACTACTTCTACTATTACTACTACTACTATTACTATTACTACTACTACTACTATTACTACTTCTACTATTACTACTACTACTATTACTATTACTACTACTACTACTACTACTACTACTACTACTACTACTACTTCTACTACTACTACAACTACTACTACAAACTGGTTCGAGGTAACAAAATGAGCTGTCTACCTTTGCATTATTTCTTTGGAGGTACTTAGTTTCCAGAAACTTAGTTGCACATGGTAGTCTTTGCCAGGGTGAAATCTCATTTAACTGGGGACTTGCATATATCAATGCATGTTCCTTTTCTTGTTCATTAAATAACCGTTTCATGATATCCAGCTTGTTCATCTGGATATAAAATACACTAAACTTCAGTTCTAGTTTATCCTAAGATGACGTCATAAACGCTTTCGAGTTTCAGACGTCAGGATAAATAGGAGAAGGCAGCAGTGCTCTACTTGCAGCCTACGTTTTAATGTGTGCGGGTAGATATGTGTACTGACTATTGGAAGTCTTACCTTTTACACAGGAGGTTTGTACTTGCTCCATCGACTCTCTGTTGTTGAGAAGTCCATGTTAGCATTTCTGCGTCATTATTATGAAAAAATTGGACTTGAGACTAAAATGATCAATCTAATTTTATTGAGTTCTTACCACCAAAGTGCCGTACTTAGTGAGGCTTTTTGTATGCAATATTTTGCAAGCTAATACTGTAATATGGAAATTTGGCCATAGGGTCCAAGGTGCTTTAAAACTTGTGCCTGTATTACTCGTATCACCTAAAGTGAATAATTTCCTCTCTCTCTTGACACTTTAATTCCCTTACTGTACAATGCAAAATACTACGTATAACTCTAAGGCGTCTGTTTCAAATACATTGAATTACAATCCCTCTGTAGAATGCTGCTGATACAAGGCCAAGCTCAGTTTTTAGAGTATTTATTTGTTCCTCAAAATTAAGAATTTTTCATTGTGAAATAATATTGAAAGAGGTTGGTTGCAAAATGATCTGTGTAAAAATGTAACACGGATAGCACACACACACACACACACACACACACACACACACACACACACACACACACACACACACACACACACAAATATATATATATATATATATATACATACAAATTAGATCAGTGTTATTGAAATGTTTATTATTGCTGGGGTGGGGATGGGGTGGCATTCAAAGACACCATCACTTTGCATAATTATGTTATGTATACTATTTTACTTTTCTTACAAAAACAAGATTAGAAAAACAGAATTATAAATATTATAACAGTACCTCTTTTTCTTATTTTTCTTTCTACCGTGCTCACTGTAATCACTATCATGTTCGTCTGGTTTCTAAAAGAAAGTTGTGGAAAGCTAGCAGTGGTGTTTGAAATACCGAATATTAAACACTGACACAAAACAGAGGAGCCGTGGCTTAATGGTTAGTGCACTGCACAGTAACCAAGAGTTCCGGGTTCGATTCCCCGAGCTGTCGAGGAGAATTTGGAACTTTGCGAAAAGAAAAAGCCATTGTTTGGCGTCAGGAAGTGCATCCGGCCAAGAAATTCCTCACTGCCAACTCAAAGTTCCTTTGAAGGGCACCGTCTGGGCCCCAATTGCTGGGG
>RDPX01000112.1:868361-879703 GCA_003991215.1 Morbakka virulenta | reverse complement strand
AGAAATATGCCGCATATTTCACGACAACGGACTACGAATTACAATAGAGGCAAACAAACAGACAGTTGACTTCCTCGACGTCACCCTAAACCTACGTAATGGCACCTACAAACCCTATACAAAACACGACACTACACCACAGTACGTTCATCGAGAAAGCAACCACCCACCAGTAACCATTAAAAACATACCAGATGGCATCAACAGACGACTTTCATTACTTTCATCCGACAAAACAGCCTTTAAACAAGCAGCACCTCCATACCAAAAAGCACTAGACGACAGTGGGTACAAATACGAACTACACTATGAACCGACCCCAAATACCAGACGAAGAAACAGAAAACGAAAAGACATACTTTGGTACAACCCCCCATACAGCAAAAATGTCAGCACCAATATCGGGCACAGATTCATCACCCTAATCGACAAACACTTCCCTAAAGACCACACACTACGAAAAATCTTTAACCGAAACACCATCAAGATTAGTTACAGCTGTATGAACAACACAAAACAAATCATCGACATCCACAACAAGCGCACTCTTAACTCACAAAAGACAACCGACACCGATACAAACAGTACTAAGAACAAAAAAACATGCAACTGCCGACAAAACAACACATGCCCACTTGACGGTAACTGTCTACAAAAATCGGTTGTTTACCAAGCAACCGTTACACGCAAAGACAACAACACCACTGAAACATACATAGGACTGACAGAAAACGAATTCAAAACCAGGTACAGAAGTCACATCTCATCTTTTCGAAACAAAAAATACAGGAACTCGACGGAACTCAGTAAATACATTTGGACATTAACAGACGCAAATATAGACCATACAATATATTGGAGAATCCTTTCAACAAACCGACCCTACAATAACTCGAACAAAAGATGCAACCTTTGCATAAAAGAAAAATACCTCATTATTTACCGCCCACACTTAGCTACTCTGAACAAAAGAAACGAACTTGTATCTTCTTGCCGACATAGGAAAAAACTTTTGTTAATAAATACTTAAGCGTATCGAAAATATTTGTAAATAAGATATAAAGCGCACCTGGTTTATTTTTAGTTTTACATTTCCTGAAGAGTGAATAAAATCACGAAACAGGCTTGTCGAAATGACCTGTGTAGTTTTTTGATTCTTTCCAACTTATCATATATATATATATATATATATGGAAATAAAAATTGATGGATAGATTGGTAGATTGGTAGGCAGAGGGATAGGCAATGATATTGTATACGAAGCTGAATACATGGATCAGGTACAAACACATATTGATAAAAATGTCAATATATCTTAATACACAAAACATACAGTTAAGTACAATATAAACAGTGACAGTCACTCAAAAGCTTACAATGCATTTGCCATTGCTTGTGCTTCCAAATCTTTGACGGCATCTAACTCCTGACGAACAGAAATAACAAGTATATATATATCTTAAATATGTTTTTTGAATGTATCAGTTCAAAAGAAAACAAAACACATTTGGAAATGGGAAATGTAAATATAATCGTACTTTTAAAAATTTCGGTTTTAATTTTTATTTCGCTTTTTATTTGAACACTTGTTTAATCCACCACCAACACCAACATTTGCTGCTCAGAATTACTGGGGTTTTTTTTATCCAGTACGAGAATTGTTGTAAATATTACTCTGACAAAATACTTTTATATGTGGTTAAATTGTTGCACCAACGGTTGTATTTACGTTTGTATCGATATTTAAAAAGTGGTTCTTACATCCACCTAACGAACAAGAAACCTGATATTTTTACCAATTAGCTAAAAAAAACCCAACCTTTTTCCTTTGTGACTGACCAGACTCTTTGTTATCTTTCGAGTACCTATAAAAATAAACCACAGCCGTTATTTTATTATTATTACTTTTTTTCTATTTTTTTCTTTAACTTTTATCTTATCATTAAATTGAACATTCCATGAAAAGTGAAAGTTATTTGTCTTTGAAAGATAGTTCCGTTTCATCAAGAAGTAGCACAAATTAATGACGTCAATGGTTAACTACAGGAGTTTCCGGAATTTTCGAAAGGCTTAGAATACAATTTTATCCTCTGCAATATTCTTTGTAAATATAACATGTGTTTAAATACTCATGCAAGTTCTCTTAAATAGCTTTGGAAATACATGATGATATTTCATGATCAAAGTAACAGTCTGAGTTTGCCTTTAGTTAAAATTCAGATTTCCCTAGGAGGAAACATTATTGTATTGGTTATACGTATTTTAAGATAGGTGCATTGTGGGAATACAATTATTTCAAATGAAATATTACGAGGGCCCTTTACTAGAAGAACTAACTTTTCGGCACATCTTCAATCACCCACGCCTGTTAAGTATAAGCAGAGGTACTTTATTACACATGGTTAAGGGGACTTGGGCTTAAATATTTTATTCTGTCACTTGATCCATTTTTACAACATTATCGGAAGGAGTGGTCACTAAAGGTTGTTGGCATCAGACAGTTGATCCATGCACAATTTGCGGAGCACCTCTCGTTTTTTTCCTTTTAAGAATTCCTCACATGGGTTTGATGGAGCGACTGTATACCACTCCCTTGGCAACAATCAGTGGATTTGAACCTTTTTTGTTTTAATTACATTGGAGATACCATGAAGATTTCCTCAGTACTATTAATTAAATTCATTTTTCATGTTTGGGATATTATGTACCATCCTTGATAAGATTTTCACCATACAGATTATCCATGCTTTGTGTTAGTGTCGAGTAACACATTCCCAAATACGTCGTATATTTTCTTCGAGTTTGTCGGCCATAAGGAAACACTAAGTAAAATGCTTATCGTGACATACAAGGGGCCGATAAAAGTCAATGTGAAGTTCACCCTTAACTTTAATTTTACAGTCAAATTTTAGCAGTTATAACACTTATAAAAGCAGTTGCAACAATCATTTGGGTGTTGCTGGTCAAAATATCTGTCACGACACAGACAGGCATATTTACACTAGCGGCCACAACAAGCGAAGACATTACAATCTTCAAAATTCCCATCATTAAAAAATTACAAAAACAAAGATTTCCTGGAAAAAAACACAATAACATATACATTTCATAAAAAACATCACGCACATCTCCAGGAATTAAAACTGACCTTGTAAATTATGAGTGTGCTCTCAAATGAAATAACCCAACAATGTTTGGGTGTGGATACTGCAAGAACGTGTCATTTCAACTGACTTGTACAGAGGAAACTCTAGTACATTTCATTTTCACAAATGTATCCAAAAAATTTCTTGCATGTCTTACCACGTGTCACAAATTAGTATAAATCAATGTTCTATTGAAAGGGAAACAAGTCATAAAAAGCAGGGGTAGATTCCCAAAGCTCCACAAAATGCAGGAGGAAACTGGTTCTCCAACCAAACTTCCGAAATGGGAACTGGAAGGATAATAGTTGGAACCTAGTGCAATTACAATTCTGCTTATAACAATGGCACCGAACTAAAGTTATATATGCAGAGCTGACTGACAGGCTAATTATAACTCTCTGATAAAAAAAGTGATTTGGGGGTGAGAAAGACAAAGGCAGTTGTGATACAAATAACAAGAAAAAACATTATACCATTGATATTAAATATAAGAGGAGTGCTTCATTAATGTCTAAGTTTAGTTTGTGTTACGGAAAAACCCACTTTGTTAACATGATAACAATGATGGCAACAACAACAAGAACGAAAAGAAATCTAAGTTGCAACACCTTATAGGGAAGAAGTGGCAGCTTATTTCTATTGGACATGTAGCAGATCTCATAGAGCAGTACCAGATTGTAGTAACGATGAAAAAATTATTTAATAAAAATTAGCAGAGAACCAGGGACACCTATGACTGTATCGATCTTCACCCAAACATTTGCAGATGGGTCTGTCAAACAGTATTATATGCAACATTTGACTAGATCGATACGTACTGCTCCCCCTACATCTTCTCAAGGGTTTGATTTGTACCCAAAATCTCGCTGTTTCAAATTATTTGCAACAAAAAAGGCCACAGCAATTAAAACCTTTCAGCTGTAAAAGTATTATATACTAAACTTTATTTGTATTTTTAATCCATTCGTTTTAATCTAAATAGCTGCTACCATCTCATCCCCGTCTTGTACTTGCCTACGTATTTGATACAACTCTTTTTTTACCACTGTCTTATATGTAAAGATACAAAAAATGTGTGGAATCTCCTTCATGTAGTAATCAAAGCCAAAATATCTGGTGACAAGTACATAAACGTAATCAATTTACTTTGTATTCTGCTTCACTTTACTATATACATAACATAACATATAAAGGTTGGTTTCAATATCCTAAGGAAATGGGCTTTTTTATCATACCAGAGAGATTTAAACCAAATGATGCCTAAAAAGCAACAAAACAATATTTTTAACACTGGAAACAAATCAAAAAAACAATATCAAAATTAGTTTAAAAGTAGCGTGTGCGCACTATCTGGGAATCTGTCTAGTAAAGCAGCAAACAAATGAAGCAATCTGGAATATGGAAATTATGGAAACCAACTTCAAATACAATGAACAGAACAAGGAAAAGCTGTGGTGGTTAGTACACACGTGTCACCAAAATAATGGCATTAACATATGGTGGTGAAGATTAGGAATGGTCAGAAGTTGAGGCAGCTATAATTACTGAACCAATGCAAGTAAATTGCAAGACAATTGACAATACCATGTAAGATCTTTTCCTTGCTGCCATCTTCCAACTGGTGCCATCAATGAATGCCCTGGTGAAATTAGAAGTATAACAATGATAGATATACATGTATGAGATAAATGAAGTTGTATTATACATTGGTTTACACTGCCATAGCAACAAAAAATGGAAATGATAGCCTGGGAAATCAAATTATAATGAGGTCCAGTTCAACCACTTCAAAATTGTAATAAACAATAATCTAGTGTTGTGGTCCTAATGAGGAAGATGCCCAAGGGGATCATTGCTCATAGACCAGGTTATTACGTAGGTCAACTTCTCCCTGTACAATACATCTCAGCCCTTTAGCCATTAAACCTGGAAAAACAAACCAACATCCAAAAACAAACGAACAGGAGAAGGTGCCAAACTAATACTGGCACCACATTTCTAATTGTCTTTATTTCTAGCCAGAAAATAGCAGTGTCAGAGTAGATAAAACAAGCAGTTTTATAGGAATCAAGTATCATTACAAAATCTCACTAGAGATCTGGGTGGAAATTTATTATCATGGTGAAACTCAGACATTGAAGATCACTATCTATCCACCAATATATAAAGAAGAGTCAAAAAGTAATGTTTATATCATTATATTATGTCTGCTTATATCAGCAAATGTTTTACATCAAGTTATCTGTAGTTTTGTTCAGTTACACATTATTATTATAACTGGTACAGACTGAAATAATTTGTCACACGTGTGCCTAAAACAAAGGCCAATAACTGAATTTCTTGTTGCTAATGGACTAACCCTGTATATTTTCACTGATGATTGTATTAAATATACATCTGTCATCTGAATGATGAAACGGTAGGAACTGTGACTATAATCAATAAGCCTCAACCTTGTCCAGCTGTCAACGTCTATAAACTGTGCCAATAAAGCAAATGCTCTTATCAGAAACCTTGAAGAAGCAAGCTACTAAAGTGCTTAAAGCACTGTCGAATTACTTGGGTTCAAAAGGTGTACCTCCTTAACTTTAAAGTTATAAGTAGCACACCCCTTGAAAACTAAACATTTTCTAGTATGTTTGGCGTTTATTTGGTATAAATAATATTATTTTAATGGGATAGCACAATATGCAATGGAAATAAAAAAAAACACCCCAAAATTATAACATCCTACACAGACTCTATTTATTCTGTGCCTGCTGTTACTTCTCTTTTATCTTTTCTTGTTGTTATTGTTACTTGAAGGTGTTGTGACCATGCATAACCAAATAAGATTTTGTGTCGGTGCAAAGAAATGTATGCTTTGTTCTTTTCCTTGCAAGTGTTTTTCAGCTTTGGACGTTTTCCTGTTAGTTAAAACTGGTGTAGTAAGCCAGACAGTTTAGTAACAAAGTAAATTTTCCTTTCAGGGCACCCTCTTTTGATGTAATGTCAAGGTGAGTACTGTATCTTTTTTTAGTCACAGAAACAAATGTTCGTCTTGTATATAAATTGTTTTATGTTACAAAAATACATTCCAACAAAAGTAAGCAGTAAAAACGTGAAATTACCAAGATAATTTTCCCTGTCTTTATCAGATTTGACATCTTCCCATTTAAACTGATCTTTTCCACCTCTGTTACCACCCCTTGTAGGATGAAAAATTCCTGCCATCCTTTCTTTTGCAGTCTATATCTATAATTGTTGAGTAACACTGAAAGCAATAGAAAAAACAGAATTGAGAATACAATGCAGCAAAAATCAAATGAAAACAGTCTCAGCTCATTACATGGCTCTTTCCATAAAATATCATCATAAGGTAATATGGCTCACATGGAGTAAACAATTCAATATTGCCTTACACTATGTTGTCATTAACGGTGAAATTAACCTCAGGTTTACTTAACAAGAATCTTGGCAAATTGTTTGTTCTCTAAAAATAAAGAAAGCACACTCTTTCAATGTTGTGTATATACTACAGCTGTGGTTTATTATAAAGTTTTACTATCATCATAATAATAATACTCATAATAACCATCATGTTGTTATACAATTACATTACTATTCAAAAAGACTGTCATATAACTTTTCATTTTTTTTGCTAACAATCAAAATCAGCATTTTGTATCCTCATCCGGATTGCAGATTACATTGAAAACTGTTTCTGATGGAATTAAAATCATTCATAAGCCATCCTGTGTTTATTTTACTCTTCTAGTTTATAATACTTATATCTTATCATACCATTTAGATTCCACATGACAGAGGTTTAAAATATACAACTTTATCCTGTTTTATTGGGGAAACTGTTGATTAAGTTGTGGGATAGTGACAGCTGCTCTACTTTGCGTGCCAACGAACGGACAACATTCCTCCAGAGATCGACAAAGTGCGAAAGCCAACAGATTGACTTTCCGGTTTATAATACTGATTTTATTGACTGTCTAGTTGACCTCTTATCATGGTTGAATCGTTTAAGCCATTGAAACAGTGGGAGTTGCTTAAAAATAAGTAAATTAGTAGTTTTGCTACGTCACAGTGGAAAATTTTCCATCTTCCTCTGAACAATGATTTTGGGTAGTTTTTAGACTCACAATGGTCCAAGAAATCTGTACCAAATAGGGGATTGACTGCTGTTGGGGAGAAGATCACCGTGCAGCGCAACATAATTCTGGAAGGGATGCTCGCTCTTACTGCCCACTAAGTACCATCATTATTACGAAATGATATTATAAAGGAGAGCACTAGTTTAAACTGGATACGGCAGTGTATTGGGAAGCATTATTCCTTTTGAGTGACAAGTGATATCAAACTTTCTTTCAACGAATGATGGAGGATAGAGGACAATCAATTAATTGTTGGGTCAGGCCTTATCCATGATGGCGAGCTTCCCATATCTCATAAAGAGATGTGAGCAACATTAGAAAGTTTAGCTGTTTACGTGTAGCTATCTCTTATCGCCAAATGTCTGATAAATGTCCAGTAATGAATTATTGCATTAGGCATAGCATTTTTAAGCACAAAAAAGGAAGGAAATCCTTCCTAGTCAAGGCCATGTTTAAACAAAATGCACATTTATTCTTTTTGGCAATCTTAATGTAACAAACAGTTGTAATACAGGTCATAAATTCTTTATTTAAAATTCAAAAATCCACTGCATAAACTCAAAATGTTTAAACTCTTTAATGCTGATACAAGTAGCTTTATGTTTGGTTACTGTGATGATAAGAAAATAATGCTGACATATTGTTTCAGATTTTTTCCATATAAAATCAGTGTGATGCCTACAAACAAATGGCCTCTGTTTCAATCTAGCTATACATTTGGCAGAAAATTATGAGTTATTCATACATTCTCTTTGTTAAAAGTACCATTTTCAACATCTCACATTACCAATAGCATATGTACTTTAGAAAAAAAGCTTGTCAAAATTTTCAAGCCGAATATTCAACAACATGAGAATTTTATAGTTCAATATCTCAGCACGTATATAACCAAAAAGGAAAGTATAAATAATGAAACAGTCACAGAATTCACCATATTTCTTCTCCCTTTACACACCCTGATCTTGCCCATGTTTTACAGATATTCTGAAAAGCTTCCTGTTCCCAACTATGTTATTCCTGTCCAGATGTATTCAAATCATGTGCAGGGCTTACACCTTAGAGTATGTCAATTAGAATTGTATGGTTTAGTTTACTAAATTTCTCTACAAATCTCTCAATATACTGTCAGTTGTATGTAAGGAAAGTGCCTTTAACGTCAGCAACATGGGACCTACATTGTGGCCTGTAGAAACAATATTTCCTAAATCAGACCTAAGCACCAACAGGAACTGATGAAAAAGACCTCATGCCATATAAACACATAGTTAAGTACCATGCATTGCCTGTACCATAAAACACTATCACTGATTTTTTAAATTCAGTTTTGAGGTCTCTCAGAATAGGGTTCTTTTTGCAGTTATAACTGCAGCTTTAGCTGTGCCATTTACTTCTGGAAAATATAGGCTACAAAATATTGTGGAGAACTTGCTCAATGGGAAACATTCCCCATACTTACAAACTCCTGTAAGTCAACTTAATGTTCAACATGATGTGATAATGAAACCTTATGTTGTTTAATCATTTTACTAAGGACATTTTATTAAATACATATTTTTTGTTCTCATTCTAGGCTAGTACAATTATGGCTTTGTAAAGCCTTAGTTCCTTAGTTTGTAAGGTTATGTAGCATTACAATTTAGAAAGCCACTGTGTTTTGGAGTGATAAAGTAAGTTTTCAAAACTCCATGACTAGACCTGGATGTTAATGCTCCAGATGTTGCAAAACAATGGAAGCACTGAAGAAGGGCATTTGAAAATTTTATAGAAGAATGCTTTAAGAATGTACCAGAAGGGGGCGGGGGCACCAACCAAATAAACTTCATACTCTAACTAACTATATGTCCCATTCGGTCTGCAAACATATTGATGAAATCAATTATTATGACCAATGCATTGCAAAGTTGGAAGAACTATAGACCCTATTGCAAGACACCTAATGAAATATTTGCTCATCACTGTTTAGCTACACGACATCAGAAGCCTGGTGAATCAACTAACCAGTTCTTCGTGGCATTGAAGAGACTATCAAAAGACTGTAATTTTCAGGTAGACATGGAACTTTGAGTCAAGATGTGGCATACCAACATGCAGTTACCCTGAAAAGTGCAGAGAAAAACTCAAATGCCTATACCCCAACATCAAACATAGCAGCTGTCCAATCAAGAACTGCAGACAAAGCTTGTGAAGAGACAAGTGAGCATATGATGAATGGTTCAATACTTGAGGCTACCTCTAACAACACCAATAATGCACCAAAGAGGAAATGCAGATTTTGTGGAGGTCTTTGGCATGGCCACCAATCATGCCCTGCAGGAAGCTAAATGTCATAATTGTGGCATAGTTGGTCACTATGCTACAGTTTCCTTGCAACAACTAAATGATTCCAAACCTAAGAAATTCACAACCATACTCTATAAACCCAGTCTCCTTCTCATACTTAAAAAACCTAAAGAATTATGTAACATGGTAAACCAAATGGCAGAGCACTCTGTATTTTCTACATTTGATCTCAAGAATGTGTATCATCAAGTTGGGATCAGCCCTGATGACGGGATGTATACTGCCTTTGAGACCAATGGCAGATTGTATGAATATATATGCATTCCAATGGAGGTTATAAATGGTGTACCAAAGTTCCAGCATGTGGTTGATACAGTGGTAGAAGCAGAAAATCTCAAGGAAACATTTCCATACATGGACAATGTTTCAGTCTTTGGAGTTAGTCAAGAAGATCACGATTAAAATTTGGCCAAATTCTGGGCTGCAGCAAAGAATTATAATCTGACTCTGAATGAAAGCAAAATGATAGCATCAGTCTCAGAAATCAACATTTTGGAATATTGTGTTAGCCACTCTCTTATCAAACCAGACTTCAAAATATTGCAAGTCCTGATGGAATTACAGCCTCCTCAGACCCTTAAATGTCGACAAAGCACTATTGAACTTTTGCATACTACAGTAAATGGATCCACTAAGGAGCAGTGGCAAAATGATTAGTGCAGTTGCACAGTAACCAAGAGGTTCTTGGTCTGATTTCCCAAGCAGGCAAGGAGAATTCGGAAATTTACAAAAGAAAAAGCTATTGGTTGGCATCAGAAAGGGCATATGCCCAAGAAATTCCCCAATGCCAAAACAAAGTCTCTTTTAAGGGCACTGTCTGAGCCCTAATTGCTAGGGAAAAAATGATGTTAAAACAAAAAAAAAGAAAAAGTAAATGGATCCACACATTTTTAGACCAAATCAAACTACTGTCTCATTGTAAAGCATTTCCTGTTCATGGAGCTGCATTGGTGGCATACCAAGATTTGAAGAAAAAGCTTGCAGATATAGCACTTCATAATATCAATGAAGGTAAGCTGTTTGTGGTGGAGTGTGATCCATTAGAAGTAGCAGCCTCTGCAACTCTGAATCAAGATGGTAGACCATACGCATTTAAGTCAGGGGAATTTGAACCACACGAGCTTCACTACCTGTCTCTTGAAATGAAGCAACAGCAATTATTGAGTCCATATGGAAATGGAAACATTTGTTACATTGTAAACCTTTACACTCATCACTGATCTAATGAAACCGAAAGAAGTGATGACAAGCTTCAGACTCTGTAGTCTGAATGTGGGAAGTTTGAGAGGTAGATCTGGTGAAGTAGCAGAGTTTCTTGAGCGAAGACACATTGATTTGTGCTGCATCCAAAAAACACGATGGAAAGGGAAATCTGTAAGAATAATAGAAGGGAAAAAGGCAACATACAAGCTGTTTTGGATTGGTAATGGAAAAGGCACAGGTGGAGTAGGTATCTTTGTGGCAGAGAAATGGATAGACAAGGTGATTGATGTCAAATGCATAAGTGATCGAATTATGCTGATTAAACTGATGATAGGTAAGACAATCTTCACAGCAATATCAGTGTATGCACCACAATGTGGCTTGAGTAAAGAAGTCAAGGATGAATTCTATGACAGTCTCATTGCAGTCACTGGTAAGCTGGCAAAGAAAGAAGGTGTTGCTATTGCAGGTGATCTAAATGGCCATGTTGGAAGAACAGCATCTGGGT